>CM076613.1:16145523-16412057 GCA_038502775.1 Hippodamia convergens
AATTTTATTAAGGGACCAGTTTCAAAATCTATTCTGAAGTGCCTTTAATTTTAAAGCTCCTTTAAGTTCAACAGTTCAGTTTCATAACACATTTCCGGTTCTTAAAGCCACTTTATATTTAAAGGCCCAATCTCGGTAATTTAGCAGCTAAAGTATCCTTTAGCCCTGAATTCCTAACCTCTCGTGTCCAAACTGTCAACTGATTTGAGGTTATTTATGTTGTGTTTTATTTCGAAATCAACTTTCACAAGTGGAATAAGAATATTTAGTATGAAAACGTAGATTTCCAATTTCGAAATTGGGAATGAGACTACAATTATTAATGCCATATGGCTCATTATGGTTGCAACTGCAGTGTTGCAATTGATATCAATCACATGTTTCCTATCAATAATTTTGAAAGGAATTAGGTGATAATCAAAAAATTTTTGCTGATGCAGTTAATGGGAAACATGCTAGAAATTCAATCATAACAGGTCATCTTGCTATATTAAGCTGATGTTATTGGTGGACATAAATGCTTATTCAAAGATTATGTTTATTCAATGATGTTAATTTGGGGCAATGCTCCCTTATTGCCCTTTTGTCAGCCGCAATCATTAATTCCATTTTTTTTTGTAATATTCAGTTTGGGATTGGCCTTTTCTTCCAAATTTCTAGATGTATATTTTAAATTTGAACCTGAACGTTATATCCACAGGACATGAAAATAACATAACCTCCTTCAATTTTAAGATGGCTGTGGTTGAATACAACTGCAACTGTCTATTTTAGGTCAAACGAAACGATCTCAGTTATGCCAACATACAACATTTCACCTAAAGTCTCCTTTGCGTGAAGCCCCATTTAATTTCATTATGAAATTGGGTGGACTTTTGAAGCGGGCTTTAGTTTAAAGTGCACTTTAACTAAAGTGTACTTTAAAGGTTTATTATGAAACTGGTCCTTAATATCATCGATTAGAAAAACAACAAAATATCAATTACGATTATTGAAAAAGAACTTATATTGTTTCGATGATTTTTTCGTTCAATTTGTTGATTGTTTTTTTCCTTTTCATTTATTCATGATACCTCGACATGTTCTATACCTTTCTCAAAAGTCTGAAAGATGGAAATGAATTCCTACATATTGGTATTATACAAAAATGAAATCCTCAATCTGAGAATCACAGTAACGGAACAAAAAATTGATTCAGATTAATCGTGTTGTTTGAGGGGTCCGAATCATTATATATTCCTCCCCTTATAGGCAAACGAGGGCCTATATTTCCGATCTTCTAGTATCTGATCAAGCATTCTTGTCCAATAGTTGCGTCGTAACACCGGGAATGCCTGAAATATTTAGTTTGTCGTTTGAATTTAACATTCTCATAAATAAATCACACGATCTTATTTTATTTGCGACAAACTTTATATAAACACGAAGTTGTAAAACGAAACTGCTTTCTGGAAAATTCACGTTTATTTGCTGCCGGTTTGATTGGCAATAAGATGAATATTCTTGCTATACGTACACTTCCTTTGAAGGAATGAGGATTTGACAAGTTGAATGGATTTTTTTTCTTGACTAGTTATTCCCGATGGAACGAAAATATCATATTCGGGGTGAGCCTGTTTTCTCTTAAATTCTTCGGTATTCTTCACCTAACCATCAATTGAAATTATATCAGCAAGTACACAATTGGAAAAAAAAATTCGACATTTTTCAACAACATGCAAAATTCGAAAAAATCTCAAAAATTACTCTCTGTGTCAGTATAATGTTTTCAATACAGATGTAGGCTAAATACAATATATGCCAGATCCTTGATTATCATTTCTCAGATTTGCGGGTAACTTTCTTTCCAAATATATCAGATTAGTGAATATTTCTATTGAATGTCAAAAAAATCCTAACCTTTAAAAAACATCCCGTATATGGATGATTAACTCTTTTTCGTTTCCTATATTAGACGTTCAGATTTTCCTCTAGCAATACAAGCAGATTGTCTCAGAATTAATTACACCAGAAAAAAAAAACAAAGAAAAAAATTAATTTTTTTTCTCAAAATAATGATTTTTCACCTACACCAAATTAGTTTTTTGTACCAGTGTCACAAATGAGTCCACTAGTGTTTCGTGTGTGTCCTAGATTTGCAATGATTTGTATGAATAAATAGATCATTTTTCTGAAAAAATTCACAAACTCCTTATCCTAAAATGTGAATATGTTTTTCTCGTAAAATTTGAGTGGTCATCGTATAAAGTCGTGATCGCTGAATGGTACAGGGTCTCTACGTTCACAAAATTGCTAATATCGAAAGTCTGCAAATGAAACGGCAATTTGAAATAACAATGAATTTCATTTATAATGAAACTAGTATCATCAGGTACAAATTAAGAGAAAAAAATTTGGGGAATCTTCAATATTTTGCATTCGAATTCGTTTCATCTGTATACTAAAAGAAGTAACTTCCTATTTACATCAGCAAGGAGTATGGATTATGCAATTTAAAATCTGCCAATTAATCACTGAGGCTTAAACGCTCTAACTTACACAAAATGAAATATCCATAACATTTTACGATTAAATGTTGGCAACAGCTATTTGAATCGTTTTTCATTCTTTTAATATTCACTTCACTTTTGTTTTATGAAGAAATAATTCAGCATGAAAGAACAGATATCATTTATTCGGTACCGTCATTATTTTGCATTTTTTTTATTTTTTCGGGAACGCTCTTCTATTAGGTGATTCAGAAATATCTACTCATTCTTGGACGCCCTGTATCCAGAATGAGCGTCAGTGACAGATTAGGTTGTATATTTATTTCGAAACATATTCTCATGAAATAAAATGTCGAAATTTCATGATCCGATAGAGTTAATTCGATCGGTGGATAGAGTTATGGAGTAGAAATTGAAAAGCTATGATTTACCCACCGGAATGAATCGGAAACCTGCTTGTCAAGTGTTCGATATTCCACCAGAATTTTATGTTGTTTGTTTCCACAATGTGAGCGAATGTTATTCCTGCCTTGTAATAGGATACCTGGAAAAATAGAGGATGTATTGATACAATGTTGTAAAACAATGAAAATAGGGGAATTCTTTGGATATCCTTACGACAGAAGGAATTCGAAATATGAGCGACTCAGGATTTGCTGGAAGATGAATTTCTTAAAGAACTGTTTTTTCTTCTTTGCGACATAATTTTATTTCTGATTATTATCGGCAGGTTCTGAGGGACAAAAGCGATATAATGACACACTAAGAAAGAGTAACGATTTATGTATTGATTTTTGATTTTCAAAAATTTCTTCTTCGAATGTAAAAACGGACTTATTCCTTTCATTCACTATTATAACCAGAGAGATTATGTGTTTGAGATTGAAAAATGCTTTGTTTGAAACATACTCGTAGATGAATTTGCATCAAAATGAATACCATTTCGAATTCATAGGCTCAGAGATGTTTCATCATGAGGCTGGAGAAATGAAAAGTGCATTATGATTTTCATTTCCCTTTTTTGAAACATGGATGAATTCAAAATAGAAATCATCGAATTGAATACTATTTTCATTTCCCAGGCTCAGAGATCTTTTATCATGAGGTTGGAGAAATGATATTAGATTTTGTCACTGAGATGAGAGATATACCGGTTTCGGCCTTGTTGGGTCTCATCAGTATCCCGCACATCTCAGGACAAAAATTCATAAAAAACTTCGAAATTTGAAGATTGGGCGTTTTCCATCACTTTGAGAAACTAGCAAGCGGGCCCTGAATAGAGCCACTGCTAAAAACTCATTCAGTGAAAGAGGAAGTACAGATTTCTTTTTTTGCATTTGATTGGAGATGTGAAACTTCATTTTGACGCAATTGGATGTCACTACCTTGTGATATTTTACTCATTACTCCACGACCAATTGCTTCAAATTTCGGAGTTTTTTATGAAGATTTTGTCCTGAGATGTGCGGGATACTGATGAGGCGCAACAAGGCCGAAACCGGTATATCTCTCATCTCAGTGACAAAATCTTATATCATTTCTCCAACCTCATGATAAAAGATCTCTGAGCCTGGGAATTGAAAATGGTATTCATTTCGATGATTACTATTTTGAATTCATCTATGTTTCAGAATTGTTCTCGATGTGGCCTCCGTGAAGGCAAAGAATTTTCTTTTTCTTAAAATTTTATTTCCTTGTTCCATTCGGAGAACATGATAGTGAGAAAATGTGTTTTCGTTCGATTCTCCTTAAAAGTTGTCTGAATTGAATCATGTTACTGGAAAATTGTGAAATATCTAATTGAGGTAACGTGGCAAGATAATACTTCTTGTTTTCTTCCAGAAGTCTAATTGCGTCGTTTTACAATTTCCCCTGGCAATGGAGGAATTGAATGAATGCCAAGCGTATACGTTTATCATACATTTTAAGTTCAGAAAAGCGCCTGCTGCATGGGGTTCAAAACAGCATTGATCCAAACAATAAATTATCTATGACAAAACCCATAGGCAGCACCACCAATGCATTTTATCGCATGTAATTAATTTACATATATTTCACAGAGCTCCATTCTTTTGTAATTTCACCTTGCATTAAAATATGATATCTTTCATACACAACACAGTTGAATTATTGCAGCCGCGATAAATATTTAAATCGGTTAACTATTAACAAAGCTTTGCGAGTTAATTGCTCATGCTTTCGTTGAAAGTAGCCAGTGAATCAATTACGAATCATGGATATTTAATTCATATGAGAACACGACAGAATTTCACACTGAGTACTTTGGAAAAAATTCGCCTCATTTTGTGGACATCAATTTCTGATCGCATATTCGGACGATATGGGTTTAAATTGAGTGACCTCTTTCTGTGTGTCTACCCAACCTACAATATATATGTGGAAATTCTATCGATACTTGCATTAGCTACCATTAATGATGATCTTCATGACATACATTGCTGTTATTTTAGGTGGGTTCAGTTTCAAATGGATTTGTTTTGATATATTCACAGTAGAATAACTCAATGGGGATACACGTCCTCTGATGCAGTTTTAATCATAGTTAATAGAAAGCTTTTATTCATTTTCCTTTGGAAGTTTCAAAATATCAATTATTCTATCAAATCGTCCATGAACCCAAAAATTACCATAATCAGTTTTATATACACCAATTATGAACTGCGCAACTAGAAATTGAAATACAGTAAGCACTCGACGAGATTCAACTACTCTACTATACATTAATTAATATTACAATGTATAAATTTAACTGGAACTCACCTTAACAAGGTCATCAAGAAATATCAGCACCTTTGAACTATCGACAGCTTCCGTCGAAGAAAGAAAAAATTGATCAATTCACAACATTCCCTAATAATGTTGACAAAGTTAACACTTCGCGCAAAATCATTATTGTTACCGATTCTTCAGGCTTGCGTCTTGGATCGAATCTCAACGGCGAAGCATCGTCAACATACGATTGTTAATCTACGCTTGCGCCATCAATGCCTTGCTCGAGTTTGCGTACTCGTTCCACCTACAGCTGGAACGAAAACTATTATCATTTCTTTGGGAGGAAACAAGGAAAATACTATAGATTTGAGAATATTTTCTTGAGACTTGCACTTACAATCGTTTTGCTTATCGAATTCTATAGGTTCGAGGTGGTAACTTCGAGATTTCATGATTTGACGCTTGAGATGAATTTGTTCAATAGGGGGGAGAGAAAGGGTTGACGGGACATATGAAGCTTAATTAGATTTTGAGGTTAAAATAACGGTTTTGGAGAGCGTCGTTTGTTGTTGCACATTTGACAACTAGTTTTATTAGTGATTTGACTATTTTATTAATTAATTCCCATATAAAGTAGAAAATGGATTATAACTACTTGGATTATTACGACATAGAATATGAAACATTCTATGTTTATGGGTTGATGGGATATTTGACTCTGGAATGGGAGATTTGTAAAGGTATGTCGTACATAGGTATTCTAATATTGGCAGTTTTTTTTCACATCCATGAGATGAATTGTAATAAATGAACTTTAATACGATTTCCATGAAGTTAGGGCAGAGGAATACAAAATAGTGTGTGCTTTATTGAGTTGCAAAAAGGGATTGCTTTGGTGGGGAAACTCAGAATAAAGCACTTATTCAGAGTTTCTCTGTTTTTTTCTCGAAGACAGTGTTCAATTATCTCCTGAATTATTGAAAAATGAGATGACCGAACTAGAGGACCATGCAAATGAATACGTGAAAAAAAATTTGTTGAAAGTATTGTCCCTTTGAAAAGTTCTGACTGCATGTAGTTTCATATACAGGGTCTTTCACGAGGAACCTCACCCATATTTATACGGGAAACTACTGAACGTATTTTTATGAAATTCAGCACTTATAAGTATTTCACGATGCTGATGAAATCTAAAATATTTTCAAGGCATGAGCACCTCCGGTTTTTCCGGAAATGACGTCAACTTCCGTTTTTCAAATTAGAACACCATTTTTTTATTGCAGAAATAGATTCCTTAGAAAATTTCAAGTTATTTTGATGTAACATTTTTCAGTTTTGGTTGGAAAATTCTCTCTGAGCGAGAAAATTCGAAAAAAAAATCGAAAATAGAGCTCCGCTGAAACAAGAATAACTTCGAGGTTTTTGGATGGAAAATTTTCATTTTTGGGATTTTTCAAGATGTAAGATTGATGTATCCACCTTTAAAAATAGAAATCGCGATTCATGATACAGGGGGTGAAAAAATCGCTTTCAAAGTTAGGGATGACAAAATCGTGAAAAATCAATTTTTCAAATTAGAACCCCATTTTTTTATGGCAGATATTGAATCTACGTTAAAAAATAATGTGAGTGTATGCTTCACACCCTAGCCCTAAAATGGATATATTCTGAGTTATTCACAAAAAACTGTTTTTCGTCTTGAATTTTCAGCTATTTTTTTTCCCTTCACGCCAAAAAGATGAAATTTTCAGGAACTGTTATTTGAACCATGCTGTAGATTTCTCACCCTTCTTGAAACCGACTTCAAGTTACTATTAGGAGAACCATGGCAAACTCTCGCAGTTATAACTAGAGAAGATGCTCAAAGTTTTGACCGTTAATTTCTTCACACGAAAATATGCAAGAACTGTAATTTCGTTGTTCTCATCTTTACTACACTTTTTTCTCTGTGTATAGTTTTCTTAACGAAAGATCCGACATTTCTCAAGTTTGTCATGGTTCTGTTAATGGTATCTCTCGTTGGTCTGGGTCGGTCAGGAAACCTCTCAATGAACAGTCGAATCGTTCTATCTACAACTTTATTACATTCTCCATGAAGTAGAATGAGATTTAAATAATTTTCATTGGTAAAATTAGGCATAGTGATCGATTTTATAACTTAATACGAATTATCACCAAATTAATAGTAAACACAAAATGCTACTGAATAAAGAGGAATTTGGCAGATGTAATTAATAATATCTATCATTAAAAAAAGAATGTAAACATGGTAAGTTTTTGCATATGGTTCATAAGGAATTATTTATTTATCACTGGAGAGAAAACCGATGGCCGATTAGTTGAAATAAAGAGGTTTCTGATACAAATTCGAATCAAAATTCGCCATCTATTTAGGAACAACCTGTAACTTTTTTCTCTTGCATATTAGGGTAGTAAAATCTAAAACATGGTTTGAGTAACAGTTCCTGAAAATGTCATCTTTTTGGCGTGAAGGGAAAAGAAATAGCTGAAAATTCAAGACGAAAAAGAGTTTTTTGTGAATAACTCAGAAAATATCCACTTTAGGGCAAGGGTGTGTTGCATACACTCACATTATTTTTTAACGTAGATTCAATATCTGCCATAAAAAAAATGGGGTTCTAATTTGAAAAAATTGATTTTTCACGATTTTGTCATCCCTAACTTTGAAAGCGATTTTTTCACCCCCTGTATCATGAATCGCGATTTCGATTTTTAAAGTGGATACATCAATCTTACATCTTGAAAAATCCCAAAAATGAAAATTTTCCATCTAAAAACCTCGAAGTTATTCTTGTTTCAGCGGAGCTCTATTTTCGATTTTTTTTTTCGAATTTTCTCGCTCAGAGAGAATTTTCCAACCAAAACTGAAAAATGTTACATCAAAATAACTTGAAATTTTCTAAGGAATCTATTTCTGCAATAAAAAAATGGTGTTCTAATTTGAAAAACGGAAGTTGACGTCATTTCCGGAAAAACCGGAGGTGCTCATGCCTTGAAAATATTTTAGATTTCATCAGCATCGTGAAATACTTATAAGTGCTGAATTTCATAAAAATACGTTCAGTAGTTCCCGTATAAATATGGGTGAGGTTCCTCGTGAAAGACCCTGTATATTTCATATGAAAATAATTAAAAAACTAGCTTTCTTATATCACATTCGTCCTATTATTGCCTGTAGAATTGTTCTTCATTTTGAGATACAATTCAAATCTAGACTTACTAGATGCAGCTTTTTTTCTCAAGCAGCTGATATATCTGAACAAATACGTAATTGTACTCAATACGATATGTATGTATGTTGAATATCTCCTCAACCAGAGGATATCCCATGATAAAACTGCTAGGTGTATTTCCAACATACTTTATGACTAGGGTCAATAATTTTGGAAACCTAAACAAAGTTAACTATAGAAGGATGAAAGGGTAAAACATAATTTATCTCGATGTAGAACAAAACTGCAGTTCGTATGAAAAAAATGAATTGGTGAAATTGTATGTGATGAAAAGATCCATAACTTTTGTGTTCATTTTTTTTTAAACCTCAAGATTTAGGTGAAAAATCAAATAATCTAATTTTCATTTTTTTTATTTCATCTCTCAAAATATATTCCGAAATTTCCTGAAAAATTACCTTTTTATGTCCCAAACACCCTTGAATTTTTTTCATTCGAAATGTTTTTTTTGACCTCGTTTTGATTCAATATTGAAAAAAGCTGTTTGACTGTAATCCTTTTTTCAAAATATATGCTTTCTGAAAAACTCAGTTAGCTTTTTGTTCGTTGAAATCTCTTCTTTACTTTCAATTGCCTTTTTTAACGAGTTTTCTAATTTTTCATATATATTTTGAGGTAATGTGTGGAATTCGAACATAGTAAATTTTTTTATAACCTAAAGCTTTGCTATGTAACCTTTTCTCAAAGGACTTGTAATTTTGCTGTGAATCAAGATTAACTTTTTTTACCCTTAACAGCTCACTCCTCACCTCAGAACACTCGTAATTTTTTTTACTTTCATTTGCGATATTTGCTTTTCCTTTTTCAATTGATTTCATTCTACTACTTTTTTTTAACAAATTTCAAAAGCCCTAGATATTTAATGTGGATTTGGAATAAAAATTTCGATGAAATTCGAGTTTTGAGAATTTTGTGAAGAGTCTTTTCCAGTTTCGTTTTCATGTTTTCATAATTAATCAAAATTGAAAATATTGCATTCAAATTGCCAAATTCAGTCTTCTATTGAATTGCATTCGAAAAAGTACTCAGGAAAAATGGTACTTCTGACTCATATATTTTGAAAGTCTTTAACTCGAAAAAATATCCATCATAGCAAAAAAAGTATTGCGTATTCGCTGTTATACCGACTAAAGGTAAAATTGCCGAATTCGAATACGTCACGAAACTTTTTTCCCTGCCTGCTTCATATGAAATGTAAGTAAGATCTTGGGTGTAGACCCTTAACCACCTGTTACTTTATTTGATGTTATCAAGACGCAGAGCCTTCCATTCCAGGAGCTAGTGAGAGAAGTTTGCCGCATTGTTATAAAAGTATGTAAATCGATATGAAAGGAGAAAACTCAATGTGTTTGCAGTCAAGATGTAGGGCTACAAATATCACTTAAGTGTTGGAGATGTTTATATTGGCAGCCATAGCTTTTCTATCGTTCTGACTTTCGTAAAGTTCTTGAAAACTCCATCAGATCTGCTCTTTTCTTATAACTTTCTCAGCCAGTTCTTATACAATAAACTTTCATTCAATATCGTCTCTACGTCTGAATGCTTAATAGGTGTGTATGTGACAATATCCGGAAAAAAAGTGATTATATTGATTGGATACAACTCAAGATTCTGAATGTAAAAAACTTTCTGTAAATATCTAAATCAGCCGATATATTGTAGGAATATGTTAACACTGAGTCTAACCCTCTTCGTCCTAAAAGAGTAATATTTACGACTTTATTGACAGTTCGGGCCACTTGAAATTCAACTCCATCACGTTTTTCTTCTTGTCCCTGATCAATGTCTATCAACGGAACGAGAAGGAATTTGGACGGTCACACATAAATAAATCATTTTTAAACCTTCCATACAAGGTTCGTGGGCTCTGGATCTTTCCAAAGTTATAATTTTTGTGAACTTTCAGTTGTAGAATAAATTTCCTCAATTTTCATTCATACTTCAAGGTTTTTCCATTATCAGGTTTCCGCCGTATTAAACTCGGATAGTTCGAATAGTTCTTGAAAAAATTGAATAAGCGATAGGGGCTGAAAGTTAAGGTGAATTGAATGGACTTTTTGTTTTTCCATTTCGTATAGATTATGCGAGATTTCATCGAAGTAACGGTATTTCCCAACGGTGGACGCATTCCGATAGTTTTGAAAGAACTGAAAAGTTGAGCCCATAATGAAGTTCTCCGCAAAATCTAAACATAAAATTGTTTCCTGCATTTCTTCCATCTTGCGAGACTTACCTCGTTGTTGAACTGGAGAATGTTCTGGATAATCTGAAACTTCCGTATTCTTGAATTAGAGGAGAAATTTTCACCCTTGTTGGAAGCCGAAGAGCAAAAAACGGTTGAAATGCTTTTAAAAGAAGGGGATTTTCTTTTAATCATTATTAGCTAATAAACCCTTCTTTTGTTTCTCCAGAAACCACGCCAGAAAGTGTAGTAGAATTTGTTACTTCCATTTTAATTTCCTTTCCCTTTGAGGGAAAACAAGATTACTCGGAGAATTTGTTTCTCCGTTAATTAAATAGGACTTAATCTTGCAGTGAATATATACGCTGTTCATTTCCCATATCTAATCAATGCTATCTCTGTGATATACTTGCTACTCTTTCTGATGATTTTTAATTTGATTGCATGGAAAGTAAAATTCAAAATTAATTTTCATAATAACAATTTGACTTTCATTTTAACTCCAAGAAATGAACAAGAAGAATAAGAACAATAATAATTGTAATAATCCTCAACAACTTCAATTATGACCTGAACATTTTCAAAATTTTTTCCCTAATGTTATGAAGTTTTTTAATTATCGAAATTATTTTCAGATCTCTAGTGTTATATATTATTTCATTCAGAAGAAATATGCAATTAAAAAAACTGTAAGTTTGATATCACACGAAATGTTCAGCGTACGCTAATATTTTTAGGAAAGACAGATTCAGGATTGAAATTCTAAAGGTAAGTCTCAAGTAAGAAGACGACTTCTCGTATATATTTTGAAGGTTCTAGGACTTCCGGTTTTTCCGGAAGTGAAATCAACTTTCGTTTCTCGAATGGGTAGACCCATTTTTAATTGCATAAATAGATTCTCCATTGAATTCTACGTCTTTTTGATTACAAAAGTTTGAATTTCCCGAGAAAGTCTCTTTAAATGGGGAAAAACGAAAGAAGATCTCAAAATTTAACTCTGTTGAAGTACAGAAAACTTAGGGGTTTTTTTCATTAAAATTCTCATTTTGAGAATCTCCGAGAAGAAAGGCTGATGCTTCTTTTCCGATAGCGTGATTTTCAGAATATGATACAGGAGGTCACAAATTCTTTGTCAAAGTTAGAAGTAACGAAACATCCAAAAGTCGTTTTTTTTCAAATTGGAACTCCATTTTTTCGAAACATTTTCGAAAGCTTCGTCAAAAAATAATAGAGGTATACGTCCAAGACTTTGATCCCAAAATAAATAATTTTCAAGATATTCGGGAAAAAACGATTTTTTCTTCAATTTTCAATCTCATTCCGAATGTGTTTTTCTACTGGAAAACAATAAGCGGTGAAGTGAAATTTTTGGAAATATTTTCTGGATAACAGAGGTTTCCAAAAATTTCACCTGACCGCTAATTATTTTTCAGTAAAAAAACACATTTGGAATGAGATTGAAAAGCAGGAAAATCGTTTTTCTTGAATATCTCGAAAAATATTCATTTTGGGATTAAAACGACGTATTATTTTTTGACGAAGATTTCGAAAATGCTTCGAAAATATGGGATTCCAATTTGGAAAAAAAATTATTTTTCGATGTTCCGTCACTTCTAACTTTGACAAAGAATTGGTGACCTCCTGTATCATATTCTGAAAATCAGGCTATCGGAAAGGAGTATCTGCCTTTCTTCTCGGAGATTCTCAAAAATGAGAATTTTTAATGAAAAAACCTCGAAGTTGTCTGTATCTAAACAGAGTTAAATTTTGAGTTTTTTTTCGTATTTCCTCATTCAAAGAGAATTTTCTCTGGAAAGTTCGAACTTTTGGAATCAAAAAGAATCAGAATTCATTGGAGAATCTATTCATGCAATAAAAAATGAGTGATCCCATTCGAAAAAACGGAAGTTCATGCCACTTATCTCAGAACCTTAAAAAAATATACCAGAAGTCGTCTTCTTACTTGAAGCTCACCTTTAGAATTTCAATCCTGAATCTTGCATCTCTCCGTAGAATATTTCATAGAGCCATATTCCAAACATCCAAACTTTAACATATTATATCAAAAACCTGTAGGTAGTGAAACAAACATGCGAGTATTCTTTTTACAATTAAAAAAAAAAACTATAAATACAGTACCGCAAAAACTCAATTTTTCAGAAACGGGGTGCCAGATTGTTGCACTGATATTGAACTGATTCTAATTGTGAGTAGTAATTTTGACATTTACAGAATGAAACTTTTGTTTTCGAAATAGGGCCGGCATCAAAAAATTAATCTGCCGGCAATTTGAACTTAATTAATAGACATTAAGTTCTGATATGATGTGCGTGAAGATTCCTCCATCCTTAGATGAAATTCTTGGCAATAGCAATTCGGTTGAAAAAAATCTCCCCATGTTCAGGCATACAACACAATGCGACTCCAGAAGTCTAGAACAAATTTTCTAATATCCACTGAAAGAAGGTTTGTGTTCCTGCAGCTCCTCGCGATATTGAATCCAAGTTTAATTAAATGAAAAAAGGAAACAGATATCATAAGGGTGAATTTAGTTTTAATTACTCTTTCTCGGGCGTAGAGTTATATTATCACTCCCTGAAGGGAGATAGCACGTCCGTTCTTAAATGTGTCAATAGCACGCCGTTCAACAGTTTGCTCTGCAATATTGCTACAATACGGAGCCGATTGTGTAGTTAGTTAGAAACCATTACTATTGCAATATATTTCGACTTGGATCTTTTATTTCCGCTGCATACAGGGCGAATCCCGATAAACTACATTTTCCATCACAAAAGGAACGCAGCAAGGTGGTTCTAAAAATCCTCCATGAGGAGTGTGAATTTCAAATCTGTGCTTTTCAATTGAGAGTGGTCAAAGATTCCATATTTGACCGAAGAATAAGTTATGATTTTTTATACTGGGTTATTCACGAATATGGCTCTATAGAATATTTATAGGATAGACACGAGATTCAGGTTTCAAATTCTAAAGGTGAGCTTCAAGGAAGAAGACGACTTTTCGTATATTTTTTGAAAGGACTTGCTGTATTTCCGGAAGTGATATCAACTATCGTTTTTCAAATGGGAAGACTCATTTTATTGCATAAATAGATTCTCCGTTGAATTCTGATTCTTTTTGATTCCAAAAGTTTGAATTTTCAGAGAAAATTCTCTTTAAATGAGGAAATATGAAAAAAATCTCAGAATTGAACTTAGTTGAAATACAGAAAACTACAAGGTTTTTTCATTAAAAATTCTCATTTTTGAGAAACTTCCAGAAGAAAGGCTGATGCTTCTTTTCCGATATCGTGATTTTCAGAATATGATACAAGAGGTCACCAATTCTTTGTCAAAGTTAGAAAAGACGAAACATCAAAATAATCGTTTTTTTTTTAAATTGAACCCCATTTTTTTGAAGTGTTTTCGGAATCTCCATCAAAGAATAATAGGAGCATACGTCTAAGACTTTCATCCCAAAATGAATATTTTTCAGGAAAAACGTTTTTGTCTTCCAGTTTTCAATCTCATTTCATTTACTGGAAAATTATTAGCGGTCAGGTAAAATTTTTGGAAATCTCTGTAATCGAGAAAATATTTTTTTATAGTTCAGACGAGTTCAGTTTTTCTTTATTTTTTCAGAGCTTTAGGATAATTTTCGCAAATTCTTAATTCTAGAGAATTTCTTTTTTGTCTTGGTAGGGAAATTTGAATTTTCAGTAATGAAGTTGTTACATGTGCTGTTAATTATCCTTTCGAAAGCATTGACGATTACTATAAATATTTTTTTTTTGCATTGCTGAAAATTTTTCAAGTTGAATTCACTAATACTCACATTGAGAACTTCGAACCAATTGTTGATCTCGGATCTCGCATTACAGATGATAATTCAAGAACTTAACTCGTCTGAACTATAGAAAATATTTTCTCGATAACAGAGATTTCCAAAAGTTTCACTCGAGCTCTTATTGAAAATTAAAGAAAAAATTGTTTTTCCTGAATATCTCGAAATATATTCATTTTGGGATAAAAGTCTTGGATAAATGCTCCTATTATATTTTGACGAAGATTTCGAAAAAAATGGGGTTCCAATTTGAAAAAAACGAAATTTTGATGTTTCGACAACTTTGACATAGAATTTGTGACCTCCTATATCATATTCTGAAAATCACGCTATCAGAAGAGAAGCATCAGCCTTTCTTCTTGGAGATTCCCAAAAATGAGAATTTTCATTGAAAAAATTCAGAGATTTTTTTTTTGGATTTCCTCATTTAAAGAGAATTTCTTCGGTAAAATTCAAACCTTTGGAATCAAAATGAATCAGAATTCAATGGAGAATCTATTTATGCAATAAAAAATGGGTCTTCAATGTTGAAAAACGAAAATTGATATCACTTCCGGAAAAACTGAAAGTCCTAGAATCTTCAGAAAATATACGAAAAGTCGTCTTCTTACTTGAAGCTCATAGAATTTCAATCCTGAATCTTGTGTCTTTCCTAAAAACATTCTACAGAGCCAAATTCGTGAATAACCCTGTATAGGAGATCTTCATTTGTGATTGCTATACAGGTGTGTACCACAAATTCGTCCAGATAAAAATATTTTCAAGAAGGACTCGGAATATTTAAATCAAATTTCATTTACAAGTCTTGACTTAATGAGTGTGTTTTTCTGTAATTTTTTTCATGTTTGTCTAACTTCCTGTTTTCCTGGAAGTGACGCGTAAACTTTTGTTTTTCAAATGTAAAGTCTCCTGGCGTCTTCATTTATTTCGCAGATATTTATGCATCTCGAGTCAACATTGACTTGTTCAAAACGCCATTCACAGAATGAAAAAATATTCGGACGGTTTCGAGAAAATTGGGGTCTCCAAGATGATTGAATCACCCTGTACAAAAGGAGGTAATTTGGATTAAACTTCACCGAAATATCACAAATAACGTATAATACTTGTACAAAAGGCTGGTTCTTAAGAAAACACGCAACTTTGTGGATCGTTTTTGAATTTTGAACTCTTGAAAATATCAGTTCCTTTTGCATTTTCATTATAAATAACTATTACGTATTTTTCATGTATCTGACAAACATAGTGTTATTTTAAATTTTTTATTCATCACACCTTGAAAGGGTAATAAGATTTGTGAATCATTTGGCGTAATTATTTTCTCAATAGATTTTTGGAATAAACATGAAAATAATAACTTTTCTCAATAGAAAATGATGCCACCTTTCAACCGATATATTACAAGACCATAATTATTATTTGAAAAATTGGGGGTTTTACGCATTTTTGAGTAGAAGAATGACACTTTGAAAATAACTTAACTTGGCGTGTTATAAATAATCTGCAATGAATATACACCATGTTGAAGTTTTTATGATTCGAATAGGAATTACGAAAATGTACACATATTGTGCTTGTGTTTCCTATACGAGATGAGAATTTTTGTTATGACTTCGTAATCGTAAAAACTATATTATGATGTATGCTCACTATGGATGCTGTTTTGGGCCTGTTCTATTGGTGAATAAATAGTCATTCATAGATCGATTTTCGTATGTGTATCATTCAGAAAATGAATGAATTTTTTCGGGATTTCTTGCGTAGATTTATTAAGAAATAATGGTCCAAAGAGGAAGGTTGAGATCAGAGAAGTGCGGTATTGTATAATGGAACAAAAACCGCGCAATATCTAATCACGACCCCGAAATATGCGTCAGTAGGATGTTACTCAATCGAATAATTTTCTGCGCCAAACTTCACCCCTTATTATCCGCGAGTTATGGAAGTTTGAATATTAATAGGTACCTATGCGTGACAGTTCAGAACAGAATATCTTGCATTATTAATATCAACTGGGATGAAGGCTTTGGAAGTACGTTGTGAACTTTTGGCTTATATTCCACCAAGCAGGAGTGTGATTTTCAAGAATGATCATCTTCGCAGATGTTATGCCGTGGAAGATGATACGGGCACTTCTGATTCGGGTTGCGGTTCACGCTGAGGATCATTCCGAATGCTGCGAATACCGGGTGTTCGGTTGCCCCAAGTTCCATCAGTATGGTACTGAAGCTTGCGCCAAGCTGAGCAGCGCAGATATTCAGGTGTCTGAAAGGCGACACGCTCCCGTTTTATGTTGCGGCAGTTCGAGTCCTACAAAGGCACTGTGTATACGTCCTGCGCCCTTAGTAGCGTGATGTGGATCGCAAGAAGCACGTTATCAGTCTAGTTTTGGCTTGCGCGGCTCTCGCTGTACGGTGCTCCACGCGAAAAGCGCACATGTTCTTGCAGTGTTAATAGTGGCGTAGTGACTTTTAACGTTTCGAGAACGAATATGTTAACTATGTCGACTTTGATGATGCCAGCCCCCGCTACCATCACCATGTCCACGCCTGGGCCCCCCATGCAGAAAATCGAAACGAAAATCCCCCTCAACCACAACACCACCTCCAATAAAGCAGGTACGTCAGTCTTCAGCAACACGTGTTTCTTCACCTACCTGTCACTTGCTACCACTTCTCATTCGATAATAATCGCGTCACTCCTGCTTTTTCAAAACCCAATCGAGATCGAAATTTCTCATTTTCTTTCATTTTTTTCTGGAGCTGTAAGCGCGAAAGCTACCATTAGACACGCTGAAAGCTCCAATGATTCTGCTTTCTTTTATTGCGACTTTGTCGAAGCTCGACGTTCTAACAACCCCGCATATTTCAAATGTGTACTTATTTTTTACCTGAAGTCGTAAAATTCAATCCAAAGTTAACTGCGTCTAGGCGGTCAAGTCTTTTGATGTTTAATCTTGCCACAGGCACGGGACCCAGAAATTTCCGAAGTTCATGCCATAAAGCCGTAATGAAAGGGCACATACAGATGTCTAGCTTGCGAAATACACAACTGTACCCTTCTCAGGTACCAAGTACTCTCGAGTTAGGGAACAATCTCTCCTACAACGCTCAACTACAGTGTTTAAAATTCTTCCTACAGTTGATATATAAATGAATAATTCGAGAGATATTCGTGTGTTGGGTGTTGAAATTGAGACCGAATGGACTTCTCGGAAGAAAACCCGACACTACTTCTGCCTTATCTTCAATTACTTGAAGCTTTCGCAAACAGCGTTCGTCCTTTGTTTCTTGAATTAGATATGCCGGATCCCATTTAATTATCTATTAATCAAAGGGCTCGCCTGCGACTGAATTGTGTAGTTAGCTCGATTTTTTTTTTCGATGAACGGATGAATGTTTAGGTGTTCATTTTCCGGCAAGTGGATATAGTCTTCTCGCTTCCCATGAAAGAATTGCAACGTAATCTGATGCTGGTGAATGTAACTCGGGACGAGAGAAGGAATCAGATTCGCAACGGGTGCTCAGCAGATATTCAGGATGTTTCCTTCAGAAATAATGGTCATGGGAAATGTTCAACCCAACTCTCGCGAAGAATTTTCTGACTTGGAATTTCCCCGTCTCTTATTTCGACGATGTTATTTCCGATTTCATTGGGTGCGGAAATATTCGTAATCGGAATATTCGACTCAGTAAAAAACTTTTTTTTTTCTTTCATAAACTTTATTACTGAAATGTTGTTGCGTTTTTCATCTGTTGAATATGAGTTTGGTCTGATATCAATTGAAATTCTTTCCTGAATAGTTCTGAACTTTGTTTAGGTTTTCGGTCGCAGTCTATTTGCCAATACATTCGAACATTCTGACACTGATTTGTTTGAAAATATTTTGTTTAACGATGAACAAATGATAACGTTACGGAGTTTTTATCATACTTTTTCATCAGAATCGTGAATTTTTCTGAATTTCATATTCGAAAGGACATCCCACTAATTTCATGGGAAAATTGATTTTAGTGAAATCGGCTAATTTTACAATATGTTGTAGCTTATGATCTACTGAACGAAAAATATCATAGGCAAAAAGCTAAATAATCAACAGTTTTTGAGCTACCGCTAGTCAAACACGAAAAGTTCGGTTCTGCGCTATTATATAGGAAATCTCGCTGAAATGCGCTAATTTTTTGATATGTTGTTGCTCATAATCTACTGAACAAAAAATGTAGTGGGCAAAAAGCTATTGGATGAAAAGTTTTTGAACGGAGGATTGATAATTATCAGTAACTACCTATGACAAATTGTATTTTTCGCGTTTGACTGACTATAGCTCAAAAACTGTTCATAGATTAGCTTTTTCCTATTACCTTTTTCGTTCAGTAGGTCATAAGCAACAACATATTAAAAAATAAGCCGATTTCACCGAGATCTAATTTCCATATAATCACAGCGAAGATACTAATATATCGTGTTTGACAGGCTGTGAGTCAAGAACTGTTCATTAATTAGCTTTTTGCCTATTACATTTGTTGTTCAGTAGGTCAGAAGCTTCAACATATTAAAAAATCAGCCGATTTCACCTAGATCCAATTCACCATAGAATTAGTCTTTTGTAGACACAAACGAAACTTGACAGATTGCAGAATTTGATTTGATAATTGATAGGATCGGAGGTCAGTACTGACAACCACAAAACGAAAAATACAACTAGAAACAATGCTGTAACGAGTTCATTACAGCACTACACTTAGTACTGTAATGAACCCAGTACAATGATGAAATGGGTAAACATAAGTTTATTCAATTTGGGTTTTCTCTCTCAGTCTCTGAAACAAAAAACAATTAGAAAAAAATTTTAAATAATAGAAGAAAGGCCCCTGCGTCAAAATTTGAGCATCAATTTGTCAGGGCCAAAACTTTACTAGAAGAAATTGTTGCCTAACAATGAACAAAAAAAAACACTTTGAACTCTGAAGCGTAACGTTTCGGAGTCTAAGTTAGACTCCTTCGTCAGACAATTACTAGTTTCCATTCAACTATATAGAATCGTGACAATATTTCGATTTTTTGATTGACATTTGTCAATAAATGATGAACTTAGATTAATATTGATTACAAGATGTTTATATCGTTATTTTATTTCAAAATTCCCTGAAACCAGTTTTTTTTTTCAATAAGAGGAATAGATCGAATTTGGATGGATTTATTGAAAAAAGAGCTGGTTTCAGGGAATTTCGAAATAAAATAACGATATGAACATCTAGTAATCAATATTAATCTACGATTATCATATATTGACAAATATCAATCAAAAAATCAAAATATTGTCACGATTCTACGAAGTTGAATGAAAACTAGTAATTGTCTGATTTAGACTCCGAAACGTTGCGCTTTAGAGTTCAAAGTGTTTTTTTTTTTGTTCATTGTTAGGCAACAATTTCTTCTCGTAAACTTTTGACCCCTGATAAATTAGTGCTCAAATTTTAACGTAGGGGCTTTGTTCTATTATTTAAAAAATTTTCAAATTGTTTCTTGTTTCATAGACTGGGAGAGAAAACCTAAATTAAGTTTTCAGGAAAATGCAAAGACCTCCCAGACAATATTTCAATAGATATTCAATTTCGGAATTATTTGACATCAGTTCTTTTGTCATTTAATTTATCCCAATACGATGTACTCCTACAAACTAATCAGCCGGATTATTATCATTATCCAACAGAGTTAAAGTGGACTCTTGATTTTTTTGTGATCATCAGGTTCATGAGAATCTCTGTGTAATTTAAATCCTTCAGTTGATCTCCGATATTGAAACACACGTGATCTGAGTTGGTGTTGCTTTTAAAGAAACCAAAATAACCAAAATGATGTTCATAACATTCCCTTTAAGATAAAAAAGTTTTAACATAGAAAAAAACCTAGGAAAAAAAAATTTAAAACAGATGAATAAGTAGATGACAGATTTTAGATCTTGTGTGTTCCAATAGCAGAGATCACAATCATGATGGATTGGTTTTGACTTACTCAAAAATTCTGATGGCTGCATATAATCATTGTAGAAGAAAAATTTGAGAAATCACTTGTATCTTGTTGGATGAAGATAATAATCTGACCAATTATTCTGTAGAATTAGATCGTTAAAAAAATTGTATATTTTTTATTCACTTTGAATGTTTCGTTCGTCTCAACGTCAAGTGTAGGCTGGTTCATAAGTTGTTCTTTCCCTTCCCTTCACAATTCAAAAACACACTCTCGTACATGACCGAAAACAATCAGAATCCTAAACTTTCTTCGCTCGCTCCTCTCAATTCATCCAATTTCTAGAAGTCTGTCGTCAGTCCAGCAAATGTACCGTCGACCCAACCTTGGTTAAATCGTATCACAAGATCTTATCTGAGCTTCACTCTTTCGTCCAGTCAGCTTTTCAAGCCAATCATTGTGTAATTTATACATTTTCAAGAGCAAATTATATTCTGCTTGCAAAGCATTTCTCGATGTATCACGTGAAGATAAATTATCACTTTGTTTGAATAAACAAATGGCGTCGGGGCCTTTCAACGGAAATAATTCTTATTAAGTTCCTTATCGTGCAGACTGCTTGCACATCAATACGACCAGAAGAAAGGTATTTTTTTACACTCATCGTTAAAAATCACTGGGCCACTCAGCTGGATTATTTTGAAGAAAGAAATATGATTCCTTCATCACTGAATTATATGAATATAAATAGGAGTTATTCTCGAGGAAACTATGCTTCTGAGTGCAGTAAAAACGTCATGAGATTTTTTCGTTTCATTTAGTTATGAAATTGTCATCCAGAAACAAATTCATTCATTATTTCACATGGTTCTCAACGAAATTAGGTAGAAAATGAAATGTACACGAAATTACCATTTCATTCAGTATGCAAATGCAGTCTGAGGAAATCACTGACAAAAGAAACAAATATTACCAACCCATTCCGCCGAAAAATGTTCGAGAAGAAAAAATGTTACTTCCAAATTATTCATAGGAGTTTGGAATAGAATGACACAACTTCAATTTCGTTCGTCTACATTTTTGCGGAGAGAAGTAATTATTCTTCCCTAGGGAGAATATTGTCCTTATGCAAGGAAATGTATGCGGTATGTTTTTTTTGTTATATGAGTTTTCCTCGTTTTTTATGGGTATATGCTGTTTTATTGGAGGGAGAGACTGGCGAAAATTGTCGAGATTCGATTAACCCCTCCACATCCCTAAATCTGCCATTCTATTGATTGGACCTGCATTATATATTTATTTATTTTTCCACTAGCGCAAAATACTGCATATACACAGTCTCTCTGGTGTAATTTCGAAGCGATTTGTTACACCCGCAGCAAGTTCCCTTGTTTTGTTGTTTCTCTGAGTTCGAATGTTATCTAATTATCTCCCTTTTGAAGTGCCGCCCTTGTATCCGTCCAAAAAAGGACAGTTTTAGGTGGATTATTGGAAGGCCTGACGCTAGGTTTCATGACGTACGTTTCCAAATCCGCCTGTGTATGGAGTGGAATAAGGATTATGGCGGAGATACATTTCAATAACAACATTGAATTGGGGATAAAGTCGCACTGATCTTCATTAAACTCTTGCGGCGACGTTTTTGACAACGTTCTTTTGTAAATGAAGCCCAAAAAAGCATTTTGAAATTTTCAGACAAAGTTCCATAGACATAACCGTGTATAATTTCATTCACCTCGTTAATTCAAACAGATGATTTTGCAGAAGAGATGTTTGAGAACTGGAATCATGTAGAGATCATTTCAAAGACAATTCATTGCTTACTGTTGTCAATTAATATATTTATTAGGCGACTATATTCATACTGAAGCATAAAGATCCCTACGAAAAAAAAACAAGAGAAAAAAATATAGTACATGGAATTAAAATGACATAAAATCACCATGTGAAGAGGAAATCAGTAGTGTACTCAATAAAAAATCCTTTCTATACTCTGCAAGAATATGGAACGAATAAAGGAATGGATCTATATTTCGGATCGTACTGACAGTGCATTGCGAAACCTAAGCAAAAAATGGTGACGATAAATATTTTCGAATGAACAAAAAATACCTTTTTTCGAAACTCATTTAATTTAAACTCAAAACTTGCTGTTACATATCCTGATGCAAATTTTTATCAAGTAAGAGGTTTAGAGCTTCCCTCTGCTTCCAGAATTCGCTGCTAATATAAAAGATGGCGCAAAGAAAAAATTTTACATAAACATAATATTTTTTCAGTTTCGAGAAGATTTATTTCAATTACCTAAAATTGAATGAATTGAAATTGTTCTAGTGAACTTTGAAATTATTTCTTGCTGTACTCGCCATTATTATGATGTTGTAATCAATTTTAGAACTGATAATGTTTTGACTTTACTACCGGTTTGTTGTACAGAGTATACCTGCGCATGTGAGTTCAGATTAATAGAATATGTGAAATAAAGTCAGTCTTCCACAGTGATCTCGCTTGTCATTAATTTTCAATTCAGAAACTTCGTTCCCTTTTTTCAAATTGACGCTTGTAGATTTCTCCTTAAATACTTGATTTTTTTAAATTTAAGTATGCCACCTAATTTTTTTTTTTGTTTCATGTTTTATGATGTTTCTTTCATATTGTAAATATTTGTCATGGTGCCCATTACTTTCTTCTTTTTCTTAGCTTTTACTCGATATATTTCGTACAGCGACGCTGTTCATCTGTAATGAAACTTCAAAGTACTGAAGAGTATTTTTTGTTAACTCAATATGATACCAGTTCATTCTGCCTACGATATAAGAGCTTGGAGAAAAAACTTGTCTCTCAGTGAGTTTGGAGAGACGAGAGTTAACAAAAAAGCAATTAAAATATTCAATCTTCATGTGAATTCTTTTTCAAAAAAAAAATATTAATCTTCAAATAAAATATCCAAAATTCAAATCTGACAATAAGAAGGGGGAAAAGAAGAAAAATTGGCGAAACAGATCATTGTTCTCAGGTTAATGAGAAGAACTACATCGTATATTTAACTAAGCAGAAGATAAATCGGTATGTAACCTTGTTTCTTAGTCCTGATCATAATTTGACATTGATTCCTTTTGTCTCTCGAAATATTCCTACAATTTTAATTCAAAACTGTGTTGGAACACATTTATAAGATCCTTATAGTTAAATCACCTGCTATAAATAACCCAGTGGTTCCAAATTTTGGAAAAAAAAATTCTATGGGATGATGAAACGATGAAATCAGTTTTATGTGTTGTACTGTAATTTTTTTCACCTGGTGGATGGGTAATTCTGGTGCCTTGGACTTCCACCGTCAGAAATTTCGCGATGTTGTTGATGAAAATCCGAATCAAAAGCAGACGAATTATTTTTTACGGCCCAGTTCGTTCATTATACTTCTAATGAGAGGAAGCATTTGTCGAATATGGAATAATTTGAATTGGGGAATGAATTACACGGCACTAACTGAAGTGGAAGTTCCGAAATCTGCCCTTCTGAGCCGCTAATGTTAATTTGAAGGTCAACAAGAAACAAGTGTATGTTGAACACGACAGGCAGGTATCTGACTATATTTTAATGATCAAAACTTCTTCAGCATATACGGTATTGGATAACCTCTTGAAAGCTCATTTGAGACATAAGGATCCGAGGAGGTAAAGCCCTTCCTGAGTTTCAATTAATGTTAAAAATCGACCCCAAAAAATTCACGAAAAAATACCAACATAGGTACTATGATGTCTCGCGATCAATAATATTTATCACACAAGTATAAATTTTATAATTATAATGTAGAAAAATATTATGCTCAAAATGAATGAACGATGAGTAAATAAATAGTTTAAGGCTTTCAAGACCATATAATGTCATTTACACAGTCTTCCGGGCTTATTGGTCGAGGTTTATAAGAAATTATTTCACCTAACTGAGTTACCATCTCAGATCAAGAATCCTGTTAAGATGCCTACAGCAGATGTAGGCGAAATGATTCCTAATAGACCTCGGTCAATAAGTCCGGAAGACTCTCTGAATGTCAATCCGAAAATAATAATAAAATGACCTTTTGAATTAGTGCCTTAGGAAAAAATATAACTGTACAAGCACTAATATAATCTGCCACAATTTGTTTGGATAAGAATTCAGTATGTCCGGAAAAGGTACCTGTTATCCCCATTATTATTAATCGAGTCATAATAAATTAAGAGTGGAAACATACAATCAACTCGTCAATATGAAAACATAAGCATGCATATTAAGTTCTTTATTAGAGCTAATCAGCCTAATTGAACTGTAATAATAATCATTATCAACAGTGCAATCAATATTATTGTTAATTAGAGTGAATTCAATTGGGTCTGACCAGGTTAACTGGTATGGCATTCTGTATGGTGAAAATTTTGGTGAAGCCACATTGTGCAGTGAAATGCGTATTGATATCAAGACACGAATGTATTATGATCCAATCATTTGGGAATAGATACTCAAATAGAAGCGGTAATCTCCTATTATACCCTAGAAAATGATCCACTGACACAGAATGTTTCCAAAATTTAAATAGTTTTTGCGAAATATCATATTCGAGAAGTACTTTCATAGTCTGAAATCTTTCGGAAAACTCATATTCGTTGACCTAACAGGAGTTTGAGTCCCACCACGAATATGGTTTCAATAAAATTGTGTTCATTTCCGGTCACGATTGGAAAAAAAAATAAGTGAGCTCAGTATTTTTTTATTACCAAGGTTTTTTGCTCAACCCACTCTCCCCTGGGTAATCGACTGATACCAAATTGATATGACTATAATTTACAGCAATAAGCATGGAATACATTCGTGACAACGCAATTCAATAATCAATATTCGGTGAATTGATAGCTGATCCAAAAACAAAACGGAGAGTAATATCAACGTTTCATCAAGCATTAGTTTCTTCACAGTAAAAACGAACATGATTAGGATGATGGCATTTTCTTGAGATATTCGAAATCATTCTCATCAGTTAATTTATTTTCTGTTCGAAACAATTTATTACAAATATTAACCCTATCGACAGAATAGTTCGGCAGTCTTGACGATATTCAATAAAAAAAGGAATACTAGAATTATATGAGGATGAAACCTGTTGAAAAAGAAAGAGAATATAACAACAAAAATCAAAGAAAAAATAAATTACGGCAGATCTGAGCTAGGGGGGGGAGTCGAACAGGGGTGAGTATTTAAGGGTGAAAGACGGTTTATCTCGATACAAGTCCTATGAAAGAATATTAAGGGACAAAGTTGTAGGTCATGAAAATATTTGCAACTCATGTATCACATTTTTTCCTCATAATTTCAAAATTCGAACAACAAAACAAAAAATATAACTGAAAACAATGTTGTGATGAGTTTCATTAGCCGAGATTACAGTACTACTTTTGGTACTGTAATGAATCCATTCCGATACTAAAATAGAAAAAATTACATGACTATGGTGAATGTTCTTGGAAGAAAATTGTAGCGGTCACAACTATTTTCGCATGTTTTTTGTGATCTTTATGTTATTTTGTGTGTATCAGTGAAACATCAAATTCTACGATTTTGGAATAATCAAAGTGTAAATTTTAAAACATGTTTTCGTCATCCACTTTCTGAACTGTTACATTCAGTTCCATGCAGCAAAGTTTTTTGCTCTATTTACCATAGTTATGTAAATCTTTTCTACCGTTAGAAAGACATTTCAGCAATCAAGAAGCCCTCAACACTTTTTAGACAAGCAGATATTTTGTCGTGAGTATATTACTCAACATAAAAATGAGAAATATCAAATATTAAAAAAATATTCACTGAAACCAAAGACTTGGTGGCGGTATGTCGATGATATTTCTGTAATTTGGCAACATGGTAGAGAAAAATTGATGAAATTTTTCAATCAAATCAATAATGAAGAACTCACAATAAACTTCACAATGGAGTTGGAACAAAATAATGTATATTCCTTCTTATATGTTTCGATAAGAAAATTTCCAAATCATTTTGAAACAAGTGTGTTTAGAAAAAAGACACACACCAATCGATATCTGAATTTTTATTCTAATCATCATGTTACAAAAGGTATTATAAGAACACTTCATGATAGAGCGCAATTAATTTCATCCTCAACTGAAATGCGGAATAAGGAAATTAATTTCATTAAAGATATTCTTGAGGATAATCAATATCCAACTAATTTCATAGAAGAACTATTTCAAATTTAGAGAGAACACTTTTGAGTCAAAACGATAATAACAATCAAGAACCAACAACGAAAGGTCAAGATCAACCAATTTTAATAAATTTGATTCCTTATGTTCATGGACTTTCAGAAAAAAATGAAAGAATTGTTTCTAAATTCAACATAACTGTTTTCAAACGATCTTCATTAACAAAAACTAAAACTTTGAACGAGAACCAAAAGTCAAGAAATTGTATTTACAATATCCCCTGTATTTGTGGAAAAGTTTATACAGGAGAAACATCAAGAGCATTAGAAATTAGAAAACGTGAACATAAGAATAACATGAAAATAGAGATATTGGTAGATCGCAGATAGCAGATCATATGTGTTCCAATACCGGCAATCACATGATGAATTGGAATGGCTCAAAAACCTGATACTTATTATAGAAAAATCAAGTAGTCAGCTTTTATTTTATTTGGCTAATAGTCTTGCCAATTGTTCGGTAGGAATAGATCGAATTTGAATAGATTTATTGAAAATAGAACTGGTTTCAGGGAATTTTAGAATGAAATAACGATACAACATCTAGTAAACAATATTAATCTATGTTCATCATACATTGACGAATGTCAATTAAAAAATCAAAATATTGTCACAATTCTACGAAGTTATATGAAAAATAGAAATTTTCTGACGAAGGAGTCTGATTTAGACTCCGAAACGTTACGTTTCAGAGTCCAAAATGTTTTCTTTTTGTTCATTGTTAGGCAACAATTTCTTCTTGTAAAGTTTTGACTCCTGACAAATTAGTGCTTGAATTTTTACGCAGGGGGCTTTCTTCTATTATTCAAAAAATGTTTCTGATTGTGTCTTGGTCTAGAGACTCGGACAGAAAACCGAAATTAAGTTTTCAGGAATTTAAATTTTCACATACATTTTTAGATTACGTGAAAAAAGTGTAATATACAAGTGTTGAATCTTTTTAATACCTACAACTGAACGAGAATCGAGATGAATCTTACCTTCTCTGCATCTTTCAATAGTGTTATTCCTACTAATAATTATTATTTAGCTTCAAAATAAAAGACGCTGAGTTTATTGCAAAATGTTGCATGCGCCGGTTTCATAATATTCCTGCGGAAAGATTGTCATAATTTTCAGTTGGGCGGACATATGGTCAAACCTTCCTGAGTTCTTTCCATAATCACCGGAGTAAGAGGTAAACGCTGGTAGGAATATAAAAGAACTGGCATAAAGTTTTGTTGTCCGTACCAAACGCTTTCTCCTTGAGGTGAAGTGAAACAGTTTTCTAGTGGAAAGTAACATATATTGAAAAATTAATTTCCCATGAAGTTGCACCCCGTTGGGAGTTATCGATTCCTCCAGATAGTATCGCTCAGCCGCCACACATTCGATTTTGAACATCACCATTTTGAGACATTACGTATTTCATTTTATATGCCCTCCCAAGAGTGGAGCCAATGTAATTGGTAACCATCCCTATAATGTTTTTATTATTTTCGAACCGATATGCTCTAGTTATTGCGAACTCGACCGTATTCGAAACATCAGGAAATACATGTCCTATTCAGCTCTGGGGAGTTTCTATATTTCATGAGCGCACCAGTTCCTTCAGAATTAATGAAACATCGCTAGATCAGTTTCCGATTGTTCCATACGGCCTCTCACATACTAGCCCTTAGCAAGGATTCCTGCTCTCCATGCTGTTCTCTACTCTACGAGATAATTGAAAGGCTTCTTGAGGGCCGTGAAATTTCAAAATTGTCATTTTCGGACAAAAATCATATAGTGTTCATTCTACAAAAAGGCAATTGAAATAATCCAGATTTTTTATTCAATTGATACCGGGTGATATCTCCGATCTTTTCATTCAAAACTTCTCGAATACAGTCAATTTGGCTCTCTATATAAAAACGTGTGCGAGAAAAACTCACTTAGGCAATCTTTCGAAAGTTATTAGCACGCTAAGAAGAGATTGGGGGAAATGTAGTCGATACTTTGCCGATAAAAGACTCCTTGTTTCCACTCATTTCGTATTTTCGAAGTTTATTACGCTACAGATAAGAAATTCGCCTTTTGAAAAGTGGCAATAATTCAATTCTGAATATCCACAGAAAATTTTCGTATCATCTGGAGGGGGAAACAGGCCCGTAATGGCTTCGTTTTTTGTCAAATTCTAGATTCAGAGTTTTTGAAAAAAATGTTTTTGTGGAAAGTAAACTATTATTACGTTCGGTTACCATATTAGGAAAAAAATTCTTGAAATCGAGGTCATGAATTTCTGTGTTTATTTCTATGTCATGGTCTATTTGTTTCGCAATCTGTCATAATATAATTACCAAATTTATTTTAATTATAAGATCAAATATGAGTCTGATGCCGGAAAAATCAAAGAAAAGGTATGAGAATCAGTATAATCATTTTTTAAATTGTCAGATTTTCAAAGCGAACTTCATAAGTCATAGATCGCATTCATAAGAATTAAAAAAATTTTAAATCGAGGTTTGAATTCAAATTCGTTGCTGGAATATTATCTGACATTGAATCTAATAGACTCTTTTCTACACTCATTCGCTTTCTCAGTCGTGTGATTCCGAACGTAGGCATTGTAAAACTGTACAACTATTCAAGGAATTTTATTCCGAACTTTTTCTTATAAACCGTTTTCAAGATAGAGCCAAGACCAACTCAAATAAACCAAGATCATCCGTCAATTTTTAATAATATCTATTGAAATATTGTCTGCATTTTCCTGAACACTTAATTTTGGTTTTCTTTCCCAGTCTCTGAAACAAGAAACAATTAAAAAAAAAATTTAATAATATAAGAAAGGCCCCTGCGTAAAAATTTGAGCACTAATTTGTCGGGGGAGAAAACTTTACGAGAAGAAATTGTTGCCTAACAATGAACAAAAAGAAAACACTTTGAACTCTTAAGCGTAACGTTTCGGAGTCTAAATCAGACTCCTTCGTCAGACAATTACTAGTTTTCATTCAACTAGAATCGTGACAAAATAATAATTGTCTGATGAAGGAGTCTGATTTAGACTCCGAAACGTTACGCTTAAAAGTTCAAAGTGTTTTCTCTTTGTTCATTGTAAGGCAACAATTTCTTCTCGTAAAGTTTTGGCCCCTGACAAATTAGTGCTCGAACTTTTACGCAGGGGCCTTATATTATTAAAAAAAATTCGTATTGTTTCTTGTTTTAGAGACTGGGAGAGTAAACCCAAATTAAATTTTCAGGAAAAATTTTGAATAAATTTGAAAGATTTTTTCTGATAATCATATTTTTTATTTTCTTAATGTGTTATCAGCTCACACAAAATATACCTTAATAGTATGTTCATTCATAGAGCACCGGCACTTATTATATTGGAGATTGGATCTCGGATAAATCGAACAATTTTTTAATATGTTGTAGTTTATGACCAACTGAACCAAAAATGTAATAGGCAAAAAGCTAAATAATCAACAGTTTTTTGAGGTGTAACACGAAAATTTCGGGTCTGCCTTTGATTATGGGAAGTTTGATCTCGGTGAAATCGATATGTTGTTGTTTATGACCTACTGAACAAAAAATGTAACAGGCTGAAAGATATTTAATGAATATTTTTTGAGCTACAGCCAATCAAACACTAATGAATTTTTCGTGTTTGACTGACATAGCTCAAAAACTGTTTATTGATTTGCTTTTTGCCTTTTACATTTTTCATTCAGTACATCATAAGCAACAATGTATTAAAAAATTAGCTAATTTCACCGACTTCCAATTTCCCATACAATCAAAGCGCAAATCCCAATTTTTTGAGTTTGACTGGCTGCAGCTCAAAAACTGTTCATTAATTCGCTTTTTGTCATTAACATTTTTCGTTCAGTATGCATAAGCAACATCATATTAATTAATTAGCTGATTTCACTGAAATTCAATTTCTCATATATATACAATGAAACCGCAGAACCGAATATTTCGTGTTTGACTGGCTCAAGCTCAAAAACTGTTCATTTATAAGCTTTTAGTCTATTTCAATTCATCATATACTCTATAATATTAAAAATTTGCATGGAAATACAATTTCCCATAGTCTTAATACGGCGTTCTTTACCTTAAAACCTTAGGTATAACCCTGTATAACTGCAAAATTGTGATATTTTCAAGGTTGGAGAAGTGTGTAAATGTTTTAATTTTAGAGGCTCATAACTTGGAGAAGGAAATATTTGTATCTGGCTCCCTTATTATTGTCATGAATGACAATTCTCGTAATATGTCTTAGTTTTTGCTCCTGAAAAATATTCTGTTTTCTTGTGTTATAACATGTTTGGTTTATCTATGGGAGATGATTGCCTTTCATTGGGGTCCCGTAGCGGTCTTCAAACATCTGAAGTGCCGAAAAATCATCACCTGGAAGGTCGTATCTGGTTTGAAAAAACCCTCACGACCAGAGAGCAACAATTTGTGGATTTTGAATTTGAATATCGAAGGAATTTCGAAAGGAACGTGTGATTACGTCTCCAAATTAGTTGATGAACATGGTATCAAAGAGATTCTTCTGCAAGAAACCCACACGGCAACAGAAAAAAAATCCTCGTGAAAGAGGACAGTTGAAAGGTTATGTATTAATTGATTTTTTACAAGTTTAGCTTGTTATGTTGAAAATTATCAGTTTCGTAACTTTCAACAGATTCGGAAAGGGGAAATTGATGGAGTTTTTTTTCATTTCTTTCAAATTTTGTGACATTTCTGTCATAAATATTTATAAACCTCCGAACATTATTTGGCCAAGAAATCTTGATGCTGATGTTTTTTAAAGTAGCAAATGCATTTCCAAAATGCATTCGATTTATTCTGAATTATCGGTTTCTTTTTTGCTTTTGTCTTTTTCCATTTCAGATTAAGAATTACGAGTCGTTTTGGGAAGAATCTGTGTATCCGAGCCCATCGACGGATAACATGAAGATGATCACACTGATGTCTTTCAAGATTTTCCTGATATTTGATATTTTATGTTATTTTGTTTACGGGGAGGCAGGTTTTTTTCGGCTGAGGTTTTTTTCCCTGGCTGTATAGTATCGTATGATACTAGTGTTGATAGTATCGTATGATTCTATAGTATCATACAAAGAATGTTATGATACCCCGTTCTTTTTTTACCTCAGCTTAGGAACTGTTTGTTTCAACATTTAATGTATTATTTTAGCTCTCTTTTTCATAAGAATATATATATATATATTTGGTTCCTTATGCGTACAATTAGATTGTTAAATTCCATGTGATTGTTCATGCGACTTAATAACGTCCCAGAATGAGGTCGCTTATTTTCTTAACTCCGTCTTCCGCAAACAGGTTTGTGAGCAATTTCGGCACCTTTGATTTCCCCCAGAATATGAATTATCCTTGAAAATGCGTGCGCTGATCGTATCTGGATCAGGACATCGTAAAAAGGGAGCCAGGTCACGAGAGAGTCCTGGATCTTAAGGCCTTGTATTCCGCCCCTGGTTTGCCTTATCTCCTCTTTGGTTTGTTTTGGAAAATACGGATTCTCTTGAAAAGGGGCAATAATCATGCCGCTGCGCGAAAAATGGGGACCCCGTAATCGTTCGTGCCAAATAGGTTTCAGCATGAGGGAAGTATATGCGACCGACGAATCTGACTGGGAAATTTATTACGAACCAGGCTTTAATGTCTGATACGAACGATTCTACCGTACGCTATAATAATTATTATCCGTTGCCAAAATCATATTGATTCCTAACCAGCACTGGCCTAGATCCTGCTTGGACGAATAACCTCCCCAACAAATTAAAATTTTTTTTTCAATAAATCAAAAATTTCAAGTCAGGACCAATATCTATGCCTAGTCTAGAAAAGTCTTTTGGAAAATATCCTTGTCCAATTTTGCGGGGGTTATAGCTTATTATAATAATTGGCCAATTCCAAAATAACCCTGTAGCATGGGAACTAGACACCAATACAATTTACAATACTTAAGAATTACTTTACAATAATTAAGAATAATTTCAACATGAGATCAATTAATCTACTCGCTTATATCTTCAGTTGAATATTTATTTATTATGCGGTTTCATCGATGTTATAAAATTCATTGACGTAATTATTCGTTCGAAAAATAACATATTTTCCCTATTTCAGTATCGTAATGAGTTCATTACAGTACTAAAAGTAGTGCTGTAAGGAATTCATTATAGCATTGTTTTCAGTTATATTTATCGTTTTTTGGTTGTCAGTACTGACCTCCGATCCTATCAATTCTCAAATGAAATCTATTCAAATTCCGTAATCTGTCAAATTTCGTAAGTCACACCAACTGCCAAGATACAATACGAAAAGTCACTAATCTGAATTTTTATATGAATTTCGAGGGTCCTTCATTAAACTTGACTGAAATAGAGAAAATATCGTCTAAAACTCGTGGCAGAAGGCAATTCCAACACTCATGCTTTCGAAAACTCGCTCCTTCGTCGCTCGTTTTCGAATTTCGCATTCGTGTTGGAATAGGAGCCCATTCTGCAACTTGTTTTAGAATATACTATTCTCTATTTCAGTATCGTAAGGAGTTCATTACAGTACTAAATGGAGTGCTGTAATGAAACTCATTACAGCATTGTTTTCAGTTATATTTTTCGTTTTGTGGTTGTCAGTACCGACCTCCGATCCACTCAATTTCCGAATCAAATCAATTCAAATTCCGCTATCTGTCAAATTTCGTTAGTGACACCCACTGCCAAGATACAATACAAAAGTCACTAATCCGATTTTTTTTTTTTTTTTTAATTTCGAGACACAAAACTTTACTGAAATATAGAAAATATCGTCTAATAGGAGCTCATTCTGCAACTTGTTTTAGAATATACTATTCAAAGATACGTCCTTCATAAGTCCTGAATACCTGTGTTCATTTCTATGTCATGGTCTATTCGTTTCCATAGAAACCTGCGTATCAATCTGTCATAATGTAATTACGAAATTTATTCTATTGAATTGATTGTTAAAAAATCATTGATAAAAACAAAATTGAAGATGCAATCATCTCATGAGCTACCAGAAAATATTCGAGGAGCATCAACTAGAGCAAGTATAAGTCTGTTGCCGGAGAAATCGAAGGAAAGGTATGAAAATCAGTATAATCATTTTTTAAATTGTCAGATTTTCAAAGCGAACTTCATGAATCATAGATAGCATTCATAAGTCTGTGTACTTCTATGTTATGGTCTGTAATTTTTCATAGAAACCGGTTAATCCATATGTCAACACAAATAATTTCAGAACTTGTACTCATTGAATTATTTTTCAATTCATGAATACGGTTGTAGGAAAAATATTGTTCCTTTCTTGTACGGAAAGTATCTTTCCGTAATTGAACGAAAATAACTATTTCGTATACGTATGCTCGTCGTTTCATGGAACTAAAATTTATTTCGAAATTCTCATTCAATTTGCCCCCTTCAAAAAAGTTTTTATAATGACTACACTGGACCTTCAATGACGCAATATGTGACCGGTTGAGAGATAAGTATATTGATGATACATCGATCAGTATCTGTTGCGATGTCATTGTAGCGAAAACCTTTCTGGACAGTGTATGATGTTTGTGATTCGAATTTTCCAATGTTTTGGAGAATGCTGGAAATTCATTCAAATAGTGACTTTTTATATGACTTCAACTGTGGTGTGGTGATTATAATGCGGAAGGACTAGAACAACGTATTGAAAATGCTTGTGCTCAAACGAACAGTTTCTGTAAGCAATTGGGATCGAATTTTTTCGGTGAGTTTGTGATTTTCCTCATTTTTTCACTACCTGTCCTTCAAGATCAGAAATTATTATCTCCTTAGTTTGAATTTAAGAATTCTTATCAGGAAAATTCGCCTCACAAAGTTTAAAGATAATCATACAAATTTTTAAAAGTTTTAAGTGTGTAGAACAGATCGCCAAAAAGCTGAAGTAGGTATTTGGTAGTGAACATTATAAAAAAAAAAACCATATCTTGCCAGTTGAGATAAGTATTGAGGTATTGGTGCCAAAGATTTTTTGACTCTTTCAAATTATTAGTGAGTTATATGAGTTGTTCTTTGTTATATGTGGCATTGGAAACATTTCTGAGGAATAACTTTTTTATTTCGATGAAAGTTTAAAAATGCACATGCAAGGTACACACCCTTAAGTTCAACCACCCTAATCTAACCCTCCTAAAGACTCTAAACCCCAAGTATTGATCATTCAGTGGTGATTCAAAGTGAGCATATAGTGCAGTCAGTAATTTTTTTACACTTTAATTTACATACGAATTCATAATTTTGAAGGGAAATACGTCGTGTCGAGTAACGTAACTCGTCGATAATTCTAGTACGAAGAATTATTAATTATTATTTCTCATTTGATGCATCACATTCCATATATTCCCATTGGAAAATATAAAGTAGAGGGATGTGAAACATCAGATTCAAAAAGCTTTCGTAAAATTGTTTAAAATAAAAAACGACGAGTACGAGGATTTGTATCAATAATCCTGCGTACAAGAATTGTTGACAAGCCTCCAAATGGTTTTTTCCTGAAAACGTTTCGGAGTCTAATCAGACTCCTTCGTCAGACTAGTTTTCATTCAACTTCGTAGAATCGTGACAATTTTTTGATTTTTGGATTGACACTTATCAATATATGATGAAAATAGATTAATATTGATTACTAGATGTTGATATCGTTATTTTATTTGAAAATTCCTTGAAACCAGTTCTTTTTTCAATGAATCCATCCAAATTCGATCTATTCCTATTGAAATATTGGCTAGATTATTAGCCTCATCCAACAAAATACAAGTTGACTCCTTGATTTTTCTTTTATAACCATCAGGTTCCGTCATTAGAATTTTTGTTCCATTCCAATCCATCATGTGATTTTCGGTATTGGAACACATGATCTGCTATCTGTGATCTACCAATATCTCAATTTTCATGTTATTCTTATGTTCACGTTTTCTGATTTCTAATGGTCTTGATGTTTCTCTTATATAAGATTTTCCACAAATACAGGGAATATTGTAAATACAATTTCTTGATTTTTGGTTCTCATTCAGAGGTTAAGTTTCTGTCAATAAAGATCGTGAATCATTTCTTGTTTTGAAAACAGTTCTTATGTTGAATTAATAACCAATTCTTTTAATTTTGTCTGAAAGTCCATGAATATAAGGAATCAAATTTATTAAAACTGGTTGTTCTTGACGGTTTGTTGTTGGTACTTGATTGTTATTATCGTTTTGACGCAAAACTGTTCTCTCTAAATTCGAAATAGTTTTTCTATAAAATTAGTTGGATATTGATTATCCTCAAGAATATCTTCAATGAAAATATTTTCGTTATTCCGTATTTCAGTTGTAGATGAAATTAATGGCGCTCTATCATAAAGTATTTTCATAGACTGGGAGAGAAAACCCATATTAAGTTTTCAGGAAAAAGCAGGGACCTCCCAGACAATATTTCAATAGATTTCCAAATGGTTTTCTCTGAATTTATTTACATGTTTTTCGTAATGTGTAGGTTTTGGTTGAAGGTTCGTCGTACTTAATTCAAATGTTACATAACGCCAGATTGAATCATTCATAGCAGTAATATCTAGGATCAATAGAGAATGAATGAAAGAAAAAAATGTGATATAATTTCTTAATGTTTGAGGAAAAAAAAAGGGGCCGCATATAAAATATCAAATAACGCTCTGGATGTGGAGACGTATTTTCTTTTTCAACAGACGTGAATGCTGCTTGAACTCCGCATTGTTTCAGTTGAAAGACTGCGACGAAAGCAGATAAAACTCCAATTATCGAAAACAAAATTCGATTCGTACTAAACTGGTGGAAACTGCTCGTGAGCTTGCAGAGAACCAGCAGGAAATCGGTCTTTAGAGGGGGCGGCCTATGCAACAAAAGAGAGTCGCATTCTGAATATCTGGGGAACTACGCTCTGTATCGGAACACTGATTAAAAATGCAAGATGTATCTCGTAATAAAGATGTATATGTTTCTCTCGAAAAAATGTCAGTTCCTCCACGAAAAGGCGTTTTTTCATTTGAATACTTCTATCACCCCCAAAGGATCAGAGCCGGCTCAAGGCATCGTATTAGAAAATTTATGACGCGGATCTGATTGAACTCGCAAAAGCTACTTATAAATATTTTGCGATGACAAATTCATTTTTCACGAAATGCGCCAACGTTTTCGAGTTTCGAACGAAGGAACAGTCGTTTAAGTTCCCCCGAATTCAAGGGAATTATTCAACACGTTTATTCGGGTTCTTTTTGAATCCGGATGATTTTTATGAGATTCAGAATTGTTAATCTAACAGCCGGAAGACTGGATTTTATTTTGATGGCAAACGAAATTTGACGGCAACGAATATTAAATTCGAAAATGATAGGGTGTTTCTGAATTGATGCGAAAGATTTCAATTGGTGATTCTTCATCAGCTACAGCCCTTTAATATTAAAGTTTCATTTACTTGTGAAAAATATCTGAAATTAAAGAAAATCAGGACAGTAAAACTGTTTGTCATATGACTTCATTTGACGCCAGGTTACTTGATTTTTAATGATAACCTCTCTGTGAATTTATGGAAAAAATTCTGAGCAGTATTTAATTTTTTTGTGATCAAACATACAACTTCTTGAATGTTACTCAGGAAATAAAGAAGTTGCAGGTTTCAAATACACATTAAAAGGTTCTGATGGCAAATATTGTTGGGGTTGTTTTTTCCAGACCCTTGTGATTACATTTTAGGGTAACAAAAACACTGAAAAACGGCGATTTTATAAGCATCAGTAATGTGCCAAATTTCATTCTTCAAAAATTCTCCAAAGTGGATATATTGAATAAAAACAATTTTTTTACCTGATTTTGAAGGGCTGTACCTTAAGGGTGTTGAACAAAAGGTTATATTGAAGAGACCCCCCTTAATTTTTGCTAGAAAGCAACTCATTGAAATATTTCGCATCAATTCAGAAACACCGCGAGAGACACATTTCATACGTATAATATTTCGATTGAGAGAGCTGAAATAATACAATACATATTGAAACGAAAAGTACCTAGCTGACGTAACTAGAACGAGAAACCATTAATTTACTGAAAATATTTTTTACGGAGACTGAAGAATATCTACATGATCTTGAAGGATATTTTCATGTAATTCTTCTATACACAGACAAAAACAGAGTCTTCTGCAATCTACTCCAAACTATTGATCTGAAATAAAAATACCAAAGCAGTAAAACCTTAATTTTGTAACAAAGACTCATTTCAGAAATGCATTCGTCACTCCATGAAAAGCCTTGGAACCTCCTTGAAATTTATTAATGGGAAAACTATTTATGAGATGTTCTTTGGTCTCTTCATTTTCCCCACACTCAAAACTAGGACTCTCAACCAAATTCCATCGGAAGAGCATGCTGTTGCATCGTCCATGGCCTGTTCTTATATGATTCAGAACAGACCATATTCTCCTGGCAAAGTCAAAACCAGGAACTCTGATGGAAGGATCAGTAACAAGATTTTTTGTTGGAAAAATTGCATGCGTTCCATTCAGATTGCCAAATTTCCTTGTCGTTTCTATTCATATGGATTAGAAAATTTGACCAAAAAGATTTACGCGACTTCAATCTGGGGACCTTATTATCTGGAATATAGGCTATTATGGGAAATGAATTGAATTTGTTCCAAAAATTTAAAGTTGTTGTCTCTCTGCGAAGAAGGGACGGATAATATTCGAGAGCAGTGGTAACCAAGGAGTAGGTGTAGATCTGATAGTACCAGTGATAATCCTCATAGAAAAATTTAGTTGGGCGTCAATTTTTTTACAAGAACACTGTTCAACCAAACAGGGCAACAATATACAGCAGCAGAAAAAAAGGTTAGCGCTACTGTACGGAGTGTTGTTGCATCAGAGTTCCATGAAGTACCAGCTAGATTCTGAAGGATGTAATTTTGACTTTCAAGCTTCAGAAGCAGATAATTTAAATGGGCTTTGAAATTTAGGTTTGACTCCGAGATATCTAGGATTGGAATTATGTTTTGAATAGGAGGAATCGGAAGTGACATTCTTTGATTCTTGAAATGAAAACATAAAGCCACTTAAAAAAATAATTTTTCAGAGTTTCAAATTCTGCGGAAAGTGCAGTTGGAATATTTTATAGATATAAATTGAGAAGGAGAGATTCTAAAACTGAACCTTGTGGAAGTCCATTGTTCAAAGTTTCAAAATAACTCCTATTAATATTCACGAAACCCTTCCTTGGATAGCATATTTTCTGATAGTCGCGAATAATAAGTTGGAATGAACCAAAGAAGGCCGTTTTTTCGATACCATCAAAAGCACATATCGTACAAATGGAAAAACTTGCCCCATATGCTCCAGCTCTGAGTTGACACGTACCTCGGAATTCTGTGTATGAGTTTCCTTTTTGTTGGATTTCCACATCTCGTTCGGATTTCCCCCAGTTATGAATAATTCCTTCATTCATGGTTTGAATTCGGGTTCAGGGGTAACCGGCAATAGTTGGGCTCGACTCAACTTTTCTTCACTCTTTTAGGCTTATAAGGGTCCCAAACAGAAATTCCCATTCTCAAGGAAACACATTGAAGAATGGAATCTATTTCAGCGTGTATTTTTTTAATTTCGGAGCAGGGTTTTCCACGTTTTCGAGCCAAGGGCCATTAATAATTTGATATCGGTTCGACAGGAAGAGCAATATATCTAAATGCATTTAATTTTAAGCTAATTATTGTTGGACTCTATACACTGTGTCCCAAATTTGGTGAGACTGCACTGTATCTCCCTGTATGGGTGGGGTAGTTAGAAACTTTTTTCAGGGCACTGGTTTTGAGATTGAGCACAAACGTGAAATTTTTCAGATAGAACACCCTGTATATTCCAATGTTATTTACATATTTATGTTAGTGACATGAATTCTTCCACACATGTATAAAAGTTCAACATGCATGGAAAATTTCAATAATAATATCAAAATTCCTTTCATTTTGTTTAAATGAGTTTTTGTTTGAATATAATGAAATAAAAAGGTTCAAGTCACATGGTCTTTTGAAAAATATTAATTAAATGCATATGCGATAGAATTCATGGCCTACTATTGAAAAAACGAACCAATTTGGATTCTTCTGATTTTTGAAGCTAAAATGTATTGAAAGTTGAGTTGTAATACTTCAATGTATTCAGGAAAATTTGTCGTTTTTTCTTAACTTTACAGTGCCTGAGAAATTATTACGTCTCAAAAAAGTAAAAATTTTCGTTTTCGCCCTGTATTCAAGAAACAAGTGAAGTTGGAATATTTCTGTTTGTGGATTTGAGGGTTTTTTCCAAAAAGTGACACAGGGTTGCGAAAACTGCATGCCTCTATCGTAATTGAATTAAAATCAATGGAGGAAATGTTTTAAATCGTTAATTTGATTCGACGAAACTTTAATCCTTTTTGAGATTTAATTTTTCTACTTCATTTATGATGAATGGAGAATATGTGAAACGTTTCTGATTTTTTTTTTCAATTGAATTTACGATCTTGGCTTTCCCGTTTATATAACGTACGTTTTAGTATTGTTCTAAGTTTATTCATTCACATCGATTTCTGAAACTCCTCAATTTTTACTCCCTTTTTCTAAATATTTCTGAAGTTAAAGAAGTAATTCTTAATTCTACGTTTATTTTCTGATCCATTTGAGGTGTTTCCTCTCAATCCCTTGAACAAACTCGGTTGAAAATATTTCTCAATAACCTGCAAATATCGTTTAAATTACAAAATTATCTCTCCGAGTAGATCATTCTGAATCAGGACTTCACCTGATGTGCCACTAAATTTTAGAAAGTTCTCAAACTGTTTCACTTGAACCATTCCAAGTATTCAGAAAAATTAAAAGTTTTTTTTTATTTTTAGTGGCTGTCACATCAATCAAAATCAATAGTCGGTTAATTAGGAACTCTTTCGGTGGATTCTAGAACTCAAATATTGGAATAGTTCATCATTCGTTATTCAGAATATCGAAATATTGAAAGAAAAACGTTTTATTTGTTCTGATGGAAATTCATGAACGATTGCTTGTTTTGAACTTTTTATATGAAAACTTCGAGCTCGTAAATAATCTGGTATCGAAATTTTTGCATTCGTCGAAACTGGAATAATTTTCCCTAAATTAACTCGAGATTGAGTTGCTAATTTGCTTCTGGTTGAATGAAAATTCATGATACAAGAGATCAGGGAAAAATCTCATCAAGAAAAAACCCTACAACCACATGTAAAAAAAATTAACTGATAATATTTTATAAGGAAGAATATTTACGTGATCTTGAACCACATTTCAATGTTATTCTTTTATAGACAGAAAGACAGAGTCGTCTCACCAATGTACCCGAAATTTTTAATCTGAAATAGAAAATGACAAAAGCAAAAAAACAATTATAACTATTTATAAGATGTTCTTCTGTGTCAACTACCCCACACCTACAACTAAGGCTTTCAACCTGATTGTATCGGAAAGCTATGCTGTTACTACGTGAATGACTTTTTCTAATACGATTCAAAACATACTTTATTCTCCTGGGAAGGTCAAATCCAGTATCTTAGTAATTAGATCTTTGTTCAAATTACAAATGTCCTTATCGCAATCATTTATATTGATTGAAAAGTTTGACCCAATTGGTTTACCCGAATTCACTCTGGAGACTTTATTACCTGAAATATGAAGAATGAATTTGAAAAGGAATTCAATTTGATTTCGAAAACTCAAAATTCTTGTCTTTCTACGAATATGGGGAAAAAATGTTTGTGAGGACTGTAAATTCAGATGAATATATGATGGTACCAGTAGAAATTGTCGTAGAAGAATCAAAATGTTCAACCAAGCAACAATATTCTGGAGCAGAAAAATATTAATCATCGAGTTTTTTATTTGCTCGACAAGAGAGTGAAGCTCTAATGTTTAGAAGCTTCCAATAAAATTTTCGCGAAGTGAATAGATGAATTGATGAGATGGTGGAATCCATAAAAATGGACCATTATGGAAAGCGGTAGTGAAGGTTCCTGTGTAGGCATCAAACAAGAACTGGTTTATTATGGTGATAATATGATATCGGACATCTGAGAGCGTCAGTCTTGGGTCATTTCAATATATAAGCTGATTTCTCTTCATTTAATACCACAAAAGAAACTGTATTCTATGAAAAATTCGAAAATATTCTCCACGGTATAATGATGAAAAATGTTTCCTTTGTACTCATTTTATAAGCTGGCTTAGCCTTGCCTTGCGGCTTCCACAAATCAGCCTCAATGAATTCACCTTTTTTCCTCTGAAATTCCGCTGAAAGAAGACGACAAGACTATCGAAATACACCCTGCGGTGTGCATCCTCAGACATTTTCTCAATTACAACACTCTTTCGAAACTCGTGACCTCAATTTTCGTTGAGAATCAGAACCGGGCATGTCCCCCCTCAAAAAACACACATTCACATCATAATTATCTTTATTATTCATCCATCGTGATTCCGCGAAGGAACTGAACGCAACAAGGGACGAAAAACCCAAGATGTCGACCTACCAGGGGGGTTCTTCACCATGAACATGGGGACAAAAGAGTTTTTGATGGACTTCAAGGTCGGACCATAAATATGTCTTGGGTTGAGAGGGTGAGTTATGGTTAAAGGGCATAAATATCCATCCGAAGCTCAAGATGACACTCGAGATCTTCTGCTCATCGTGATAGGCAGTATTTCTGTCAAATTTCAAGTTTCTCGAAGTTCGCAGCAACGTAGATGTCAATCAGGCAGAACTTGCCTTTAACATACAAATGGTTTCATTCGGCGTAGATTTATTTGTTGAGACAGGCTCGGCCTATTCATTATTCATCTGGTCAAATTCAGTAGATATTTATGAATCCCTATTCTCTCTGAAATTGAACGTACTCTTATTTTCGGAAAATTACTGTACGGCTTTCCATTGTGCTTTTCCCTTGGGTTTATGCGGTGAAAGGGGTCATTCTTTCCCTAGCACACAAAACATCAACAGGGAAACGGTAATTTATTAAATAATTCACCAGCGAATTTATGATTTAGCGCGAGCTATTGATCTAACTCTGAAATTAATTGGTCTTTTTTATATGCATTGTCCCAATAAATATTTTCAGCTGGAATGAATAAATAGTGGAGATTGAAGGTTAATCCTTACCCTGCTCGGTATGGAGTTTAATCATCGTACATGTATAATATATCAGTGCAATTTCCTCTGCGAATGGAAAATTATAATCTGGTTAGTCCCGCTAACGTTGGTCACATCACATTGCAGATTGCTCTTGTTTCTTTACTTCCACACTCTCTACACCATCGGAATCAAATGGTGAAAAGCCATGTTGTACCTTCTCTCAATCCTTTGAACCTTTTCATGCCTCGGTTCACAAGGAAATATGTAAAATGCGAATCCTCTGCTCTGATCCGATAAATTTCGAATGAGGTCAATTTTTTCAATGGTTTTCCTAATCCCACGAGAATAACGTAGCAGTAATCATTGACATGATTAACATCTCTAATTTATGGGAGCACAGATCTTTAAAAAAAGTTCATTTGGAAAAATCAGTAAGTCTCTAAATTGAAGATGATGTTGATTTCATCGAAAGCATTTTTCTCAATTCATCTTTCGAAAAGCGAGTAAGGGTTCCCGAATAGAGGCAAATAATCCAACGTTTAAGTTTGGAATTCGCTTATTTCCCATATAAAATATATATTCTGCTATACAAGTGTCAGGGATATCGTATTCAATCGTTTTGAAAAGTATATAATCTCCGGAAAATCGCTGTAAAATCATTTGAAACTCAATATACTCTTGAATCGATCCAATAAAAATCAGTATAAGACATTTCGTCAATCTGGTCGCCTATTTTGTGAAGTTTGGTTCTTTGCATATACTTCATGAATTTTCTTATTTTGAAAAGGTGTCAGTTTATCAACGGCTTCGATTTGTTACCAGTTTTCTGAAAATGCCAAGACGTAAATTAAAAAACGCTGAGGCCAATAGAATTATCGGAATTCTACAGGGTGGCCTAACTCAGGTTGTTGTAGCGGAAAGGCTCCAAGTCAGCCAACGTGTGATATTTCGACTTTGGAATAGGATCAGGAAGAAAGGTTCCTTCTTGAAAAGACCAAGGCTTGGTGGGCGACGACAAACAACACATACTCAGGATCGTTTCATTACCGTTTCGGCTAGAAGAATGCTACATCTACGTGAGGAATGCTACGGATTACTCTTCAAAATGCAGATGGGATCCAAGTTTCCATCGAAACCATCAGAAGACGTCTGACAGAGAATCTTTGTTCTAGACCTCCATTAAGAGGAGTTCCATTAACACGTAACCATAAGCGTCAAAAACTGGACTAGGCCAGGCAACATATCAATTGGAACGATCAATGGCGTCGTGTCCTTCTCACTGATGAACCCAGATGTGGACGATTTTCAGATTCTCGAAGAATAAGGGTATGGACAATCCCACGCATATCACGTAATCGTCGCTATGTCCAAGAAGTCCATCCATTCCGAGAGGGTAGTGTTATGGTATGGGCCGGGATATGTTTCAACGGGCGCATAGATCTACACATTTGTCCTGGGAATATGACCGCCATACCCTATAGGGAGCATGTCATTGACAATGTTTTGCCTAATTTTCACGCTGCTATTGGTGAAACTCTTCAATTTCTAGACGATAACGTTAGACCGCACCGTGCAACTATAGTTGAGAATTCGCGCGAGGACTTTTGTATTCCACATTTACCAATACCTCCGCACTCACCAGATTTGAATTGCATAGAACATGCATGGGATATGCTGCAAAGAAGATTGATAATCATCAACTCACCCCAGAATCCTCAAGTGATCTGAGAGAGCTTCTGCCCCGTTTATGGAACCAAATTCCTCAAGAAATGTTCAACAACCTCTTGTGTAGTATGCTAAGAAGATGTCAACCTGTTATTGATGCGCGTGGGGGCCAGACATTGTATTGATAGTCTTAAAATGCTTGAATTCTCTGTTAAGAAAATTTCGATATTTTACTGGATTTTTCTTAAGTATGTGCTGCAGACCTACAGGCTAAAATCAATTTTATTTCCTGCAACTTGAAATTTATATGAATTTCTATCACAATCCATTCATTTAAAATATATTTTTTTGCAATTTAAGTCAATATCCCTGACTCATGTGGAGCAGTTTATATCTTTTTGCTTGATGATAGCACGAAATCAATTTTTCATCATATTTGACCTCTGGTAGGTTGGCCAGCTTCGTTCGGCCGTATACCTTGCGAGAAAAAAATATCCTGTAATCCTATTGTTGTCGCTAGAGCCCGCAACCACTTTCTGTGGATCATCAATCTGTAGTAACAGCCTGTACCCGTAACATCCATTAATCTAATGAGTGATCCACATCTTCCATTCCGCATACAGGCATACAGTCCCAGGACATCGAACCCCCTAAAACACTTCAACCATCTGATAATCCCGACAATATTCTGTCCTAAAGTTATTCTTGTCGGTAACAGTCCCCTGTTCGAAGTTTATCAGAGCAATTTGAAGGCAATTCGAGCATAATTTGTCTGTTCTGTTGCGGATATTTCTCCACAGGTTTCAATAAAGTTGACGCAGCAACGGCTGTAGCGTCATTTCGTTTGAACTGTTCGCTCTATACGACTCCACATTCGAAAATTTCATATTCTAGTATCGTATGATTTACTATTTGTTGTCTTATGAAACCTTCGATGATCATTACTTCAGTACAATTAAATAAGGTGAATAAATGAATACCTAACAGTCAAGGATAAGTTTTTTTACAATATTCGGTTTTCATATTCACCATAACGCCTTATGAAAAAATCAAAAGATGAATCAGAATGTTAACAAGAAAATATCTTCCAAAAAAAACCCTATTTCAAATTATGCGGTTTCATAGATGTTATAACAATTCATTCGTTTGAAATATAACATATTTTCAAAGAGAACTTGACATCCTTCATAATTCACGAATTTCTGTGTTTATTTCTATATCGATTCCATAAAAACCTGTTTGTCAATCATTTATAACATAATAATTACCGAATTTATTCGAATTATTCTTATGAATTTATCCCTAAAACCTAAAAACAAGATTGAAGGTACACTCATCTCATCAGCTACCAGAAGATTTTTTTTTTAGCATACAATGTATAATTTTTGTGAGTTTATAGGCTTGTCCTCAACTCTTCCCTTTGATATAATAATAATAATAATAATAATATTCGAGAAGCAGAAACTAGAGCAAGTATAAGTCTGTTGCCGGAAAAATCAAAGGAACGGTACGAAAATCAATATACTCATTTTCTTAAATTGTCAGATTTTCAATTCGAAATTTACAAGTCATAGATAGCATTCATGAATCTGTGTATTTCTATATTATGGTCTATAATTTTTCATAGAAACAGATTAATGGATGTGTCGATACAAATTATTTCAAAAGTTGTACTTATCGAAACATTTTTCAATTCATAATACGGTTGTAGAAAAAATATTGTTCCTTTCTTGTACAGAAAGTACAACTTCCCGCACTTGATAGGAAAATAACTATTTTCGTAGCGAACACTAGAAAATTTGTTGGTTTTTTTTTCAAGTTATAACTCAACTCATGGTTTTCATTTCGTCATTAAATTGCATTTTTCTGATTGAAAAGTATTAAATATTAATATAGCATTCGATAACTAAAATTTATTAAAATTCGAAATTTATACTTGAAATGAACTAGCACTTGTAGTGGTGTTTGTTACCTTGACACCTAACCTATCCTAAACTTGTACATAAAAATCGTTTTATTCAACATACAGATACAGATACAGATCTTCCCTTCTTTTCGATTCCGAAGAATACAATATTTTCTAGTTTTTGATATAGAATAGAGCTTCCTACTATCACTCCATACTGAATGAGCAATTTTTTTCTTCAAATGGTTGGATAGATTGTGTGATATATATTCTTTTCACTAAGAGAGCTAGAATAATACAATACGTATTGAAACAATGAAGTATTTAGCTGAGATTAGGGAAAAAATCCCAGCAAAAAAAACCCTGTAAAAAAATATACTGAAAATATCAGAAAATATCTTCTATGAACGAAAATTTTTGATATCAAATAAAAAGGACAAAAGAAGAAAAAACAATCATTTATGATAAATTAAATTGTTTTCAAATCAACGACCCTTCTCAGAAATGCATTTGTTAATTCATGTATAGCCTCGAAACCACCTTGAAATTTATAAATGGGACAACTATTCATAACATGTTCCATTGTCTCAAGTTCCCCACATTCACAACTAGGGCTCTCAACCGAATTCCATCTGAGAAGCATGCTGTTACAACTTCCATGGCCCATTCTAATACGGTTCAAAACAGACCAATTCTCCTCTGAAGGTCAAATCCAGGAACTCTGATGGAAGGATCAGTAATAAGATCTTTGAAAAAAATTTATGCATCAATTCAGATTGCCAAATTTCCTTGTCGCGTCTATTCATATGGACCAAAATGGTTTACGCTACTTCAATCTGAGGATATAGGAGAGTATGGAGAATTAATTTGGAAACGAATTGAATTTGTTCCAAAAATTCAACGTTGTTGTCCTTCTGCGAATATGGAGAGGTACAATATTTGAGAGGATCAAATAGGATGTGAAGATCTAATAGATCATAGAAAAGTTGAGTTGGGCATCAATATGACATGAACACTTTTCAACCAAATAGGGGATACTTCTTTTTAAGGTATTTGAATTGTCGTAAGCGGTACGTTTGCGAAGAAATTGTGAAATAAATCAAGATCACCCCAAAATTATTGTTTTATTGACTATTTATTCAACTACAAATCAGACAAAGATGTGAAATTGTTGTAAAGTGTATTCTGGTGAGTTTTTACATCTGTTACAAATAAACCACCTAATCACTGAAATGTCAACAAATATTGTATTATTCGGCGTTTTTAATTCTATACAAGTATTTATTTGAATTCCGTTTGAACTGATGATGTCTAATTGCGAAAAATCACGTTGAGGCAGAATTAAAACACCCTCAAACTGGGGTATCACACAATCCATGTTGCCCACTCAATACAGGGTGATATTAGGAATATGAATTCCTCATCTTAAACTAGGAAGAAGCATGTATCACTATCAAATTTTTTTTCGGTTTTGAAAAATTGTTTTTACATATTAACTTCATTCATGTCTCATTGAGCCGATGAACATTTGAGAGTCAGTTTCGGTCACGAAATTCGAAAGTTAAACGACGATAACATCCTCGTTCGTAAGAAAGAGCTCGTGAGAAAAAACATCTATTTCTGAAATCCCGGACCAATAATAATTTATTCCGGGTCTGACCGGATGATGTGATTGCGCGAATTCGAACGGTCAAGTTATAGGGGATGCAGAAGAATCGATTGTTCATATCCTATTATATCCTCAGATCGAGACATTGTCCCCAATCAGTTTGCAAATGTAAAACAGTGTATACGTGTTCAGAAAAAGCAGCATTCAGCAAATAGGTCTGCTTACCCTTCCGTCGAGCTCATGAATATTGTCGCAATACCCCCGCAGGGGTAACTACCCCCACACCCTTGTCGCTTTATCGCATGGTGCAGTAAGCCAAATCGATGTGCTCGCATCTTATTGAAGCGTGCATGGACACTCCAAGGTCTAATGGGTCTATTTGAATAATTTATTCAATAGTGTTGTGTCGACTCAAGAGGTTTGGACTATTGATAACCCCTGTCAAACTACATCTGACTTCCCCAATTTCTTCACCCCAAGACTACTATACTTGCGGGATTGCCCGTTATTATACCTGCACAGTAATGACTTGTTGCTGCCCGCACTGACGATCATAATTTCATGGGCATTTCCACGATTGTCCAAGAAAGTTCTTTCAAATTATTCATGGAGGGAGAGAACCAAAAACAGACAACGTGAAGTTAATTAAAAAAATATATCAATTAGAACGAAAAGCTGCGAGATGACGAATTTATGACAGTTTGAAAGTCTATATTCATATCACAAAAATATTGAACTCGAAACGAAAAAAAGCATTCAACATGAGAACTCTTTTCAAAACAAAAAATGATTCACGATCTTTATTAACAGAAGCTTAATCTCTGAATGAGAACCAAAAGTCAAGAAATTTCATTTACAATATTCCCTGTATTTGTGGAAAATCTCATACAGGAGAAACATCAAGACCATTAGAAATCAGCAAACGTGAACATAAGAAGAACATAAAAAATAGAGGTATTGGTAGATCGCAGATAGCAGATCAATAATGGATTGGAATGGCATAAAAATTCTAATGACTGCACCTGATGGTTATAAAAAAAAATCAAATCGGCTTGTATTTTGTTGGATGAGGCTGATAATCTCGCCAATTGTTCTGTAGGAAAAGATCGAATTTGGATGGATTCATTGAAAAAAGAACTGGTTTCTGGGAATTTTGAAATAAAATAACGATATCAACATCTAGTAAGCAATAATAATCTATGTTCATCATATAATGTCAAATGTCAATCAAAAAATCAAAATATTATATTTATATTTTATATTGTTTATTTCTTTTTCATAAAAGTGACGCCTTCAGAAATATGTAGGGTAGATAGTTTACCTTGAAATACTCTGACTATATTCTTTATATTCAGCATGACGTAACTCGTCAATAATAATTCTTGTACGAAGAATTATCAAGGAAAATGCCCGCACCCGTTGATTTTTAATTTCAAAAGCGATTCATCGTATACTTTTTCGAATTTGATATTTCTTTTATAATTTTATAAAATCAATATAAAGACATATGTAGACGTTATAACTTTAACTCCCTTCACCCTATATTCACTCCTTCCAATACCTTAAATGGAACACCCTATTCATCATTGCATTGTTGGATTCTTCTCTACGAGGGGATAACAAAAATGTAGAACACATGAGTGAAAAATTAATTCATAAGTGCTTGGGAGTTCGGATAGTTCTATTTCATATGGTGTGAAAAAAGAATCAGTTATGAATTCCTATAATTCTATACTAATAGTGACATTTCAATTCGTTAAATTGTATAGTATGCGTTTTAACTAACCTTAGCTAACTTGCTTAATTTCATATTGTATTATGATTGTCGCATGAATTTTAATTTTAATAAAAGTGACTTGCTCACTCATTAATCTAATAGAATATATGCAATAATATCGATAAATATTTAAGTGCTGACTGTTGCATTAGTTCCTGAATTTGATCTTCCCAGGAAAATATTCAGATTTTTCGATAATTTGAGAATTGAGATATGAATGAACACTTCAATTCGAAATCGAATTTGCAGTATTGATCACTCGATGTAATATGGTCCCCTATCAAAGTTTTCAGAGCAGAAAATGAGAGATACGATGACCTTTTTCAAAATGTTGTGTGTAATTAACCTTTTCCAACACCAGATTTTCAATTAAACTTCGTTTTCAAAGGTAAATGAATATTTGTGACGGTAAAGTTCACAAAAACATATAGCGGGCAGATATATCCGATGTTTGAAATATGATGTGGGGAAATTACGGCCGAAAATGTTCGTCTGTTCTCCCTTCAATTCGAGCTGGAAAACTTTGTTTCATATTTCATTCGTCACAGAAAATTGAAATATTTTTATTTGTTACAAGCTGTCCAGTAATCAAGTATCTTCTATGTTTTTCTGTTCTGTTTGATATTACGAACCAATTCGATGTAGATTTTTCCTGAAAGAAAGCAACAGTTTTTGAATCAGAGAAAAGTATGTTTGATGTATAAACTACCTGACCTGAAGAGTTTTTATCAATTTCTTGTTCGTACATGAAACATCTAAAATGTCCAGATCTTATAGCTTCACGGTAGTTCAGCGGCAGCTTTCGATTTTGATTTAGAGATATCCCTGCCAATAAACCGAATATATGGGGGTCATGGTTGAGAATTAATTATGTTTATGATACATTTATCTCCCTGTCTGCATTTAAGGCAGCTACACTGCATTTATGGGACCTATTTGGACTTGATGTCGGTGACGTACAAGAAGCGCAGTTTTCCTCCCACGTAAGCGAAACTCAGTAATCCTTACTCAAAGTTTTATGATGAGATGGAGCAAAATAATGCTATCAGCTATTACAACACTGATATTTGATTGGCGAAGTATTCCCATATACTGCTTTAATGAAGCATTCATCTTTATTGTTATGGCTCAAAATTCGTGTTTTTAATACCACTAATTTGAGCATTTCAGCGAATATTCAACACCATACGATTAAAATACTTCTTCGTTTTCAGATGGAACTCAAAATATGGGAATTTTTTCTGTGGAAGTTTTCTCATGGTATTTTCTCTCAGTTTCGGGAACAAGAAACAATTAGAGTAAAATTCAAATAACAGAAAAAAGACCCCTGCATGAAACTTGTGCAACTTGTGGAGTCTAGATCAGACAAATTCTCGTTTCATTAAATTTTTCGGAATCGTAGGAATTAAAAAAAAATCTTATGATTCCGAAAACTTCAATAAAATCGAGAAACTAATCTAGAGTCCGAAACGTTACAAATTTTAAGCAGTTGCCTTTCTCCTATTATTGAAAAAAAATTCTAATTGTTTCTTGTTTCAAAGACTGGGAGAAAAACCCTAGGAAAATTTTCAAGAAAATGCAAAGACCTCCCATAAAATATTTCAATAGATATCGAAAAAAATCGAATCTTTTGCGAACAAATAGTTGCAAAAACAAACATTTTTGTGATTCAAACAGTTACCTTATTTTCCTAAATCTTATTGAATTTTTCCCCAGATCTTTATCAAGATATTTTATTCTTGGAATATATTCTCGATGGAATTGACTCTGAAATCCCGTACAAAAATATCATACAAGGATTATCAACAACAAGAATAAAACGGAAAACAACAAAATCCTTTGCCTTCACAGAGGCCACACCGAAATCATAAAAAAAAGAATTCAAAATAGTAATCGAAATGAATACCTACCATTTTCATTTTCCATTGTGTTCATTTCGATGATAACTATTTTGAATTCATTTATGTTGCAAGAATTATACAAGGAGTTATGGGTGATACACAGTATCCCAAAAAACGCAATTTCTAACTTAAAATTTTATCATTATCTGCAACGGTTGCATCAGATATCATCAGGGCATAGCGAGTTTGTGTTGAACTGTGCAATTTGGATCACTTTTCAATATAGGAATTGATTAGTCTAGCACCGTCCCCTAGTTTATAGGCATATCGAATACTGATATGAATGATTCTAATTTTAATTCGTCAATCAGCCACTTTTGTTCCAAAAGTAATTATAATTTCATTAAATCCAATAAAAACCTCGTTTTGATCTAATAAAAATTGATTGAAATCTAAAAAAAAGCTACAGGTATGTGCATGACAAGCTATTGATTAAATAATATCATTTATTTGTTCAACATCGTTTGTTCGGTGTATAATGAATCAACTGATGGATCTGTGAAGCCTTTTGTTGAATCGTTGTTCCGAGAATGCGAATCATAAAGTCAAATGATTGAAGGTTTTTTGCTGTTTGTTGTAGATACAACACAGGACTCGTCCAAGTTTGTGATGAAAGAGAACGTCAACAGGTATAACCAGCAGTGGAAATGATGGGAAGAATGAAAATAGCATTTTCTGTATTATTGTCACTTTTTTTCATACAGAACGGCGGAAAAGGTAACCGAAGATATGGCGAAAAAACATCCTCAGAAGCCTCATATTGAGGAATATCCGAATCAGCCTTTTCGTATATTACGCCATTTTTCGTGTTTGAGTTAAATTTTTTTGTTGAATCTTTCAAAATGTGGTTTAATCTGCAGGCTTCATTTTTTCAGATTTCTTATAATCTGATTCGTTATATCAAAGAGAGCTATGCAATTTGACTTGTATCTGAAAAAAGCTTTCATTATGAAGATGAAAAATGTATTTCATTATATTTTATCACATATTTTCCCTCGCAGTTTCTGAAACAAAAATAATTCAGGATTTTTCTGAATAATAGAAGAAAGGCCAACAATTCTGAAGAATTTCATGAACTCAAGAATTTAACTGACGAAGTCTGAAGTTCGAAGTGTCACTTTTTTCATTTTAAGCAACAATTCTTCGAAAGGCTTCTGACAAATGCGTGTACAAGTCTTATGCAGGGGCCTTCCACCTATTAATTGAAAACTTTTTCCAAAGACTGGAAGAAAAAACACAAAATTAAAAAAAAGGCTTAAAGAGTTACTCGTGCAGATTGAATCAGAAATTATGTTGAATGAACTGAAATAAATTCAGATAGCCAAAAAATTCTTCACTGCAGTCGACCTAAAGTGCACATAGATAATTCTTGTGACACCTACAGGATGTTACTTTAATTTCAAACTGCATTATAGCGGCAAAATATCTATCTCCCGAGGAGTAATTTATTATTCCGATATTGGGTATCGGATAATGCATGCTTTTAAACAAACGTCGAATTCGAATCCCTGCCCTGGTATACACTGGCCCCAATCTAATAAAATAAATTCGTTGGATTTGGTGACAATATGCCCTTGCGCCATTTTATTGGCGGGTGGAGGCCAGAGCAGTAAATATTAAAAAACATCCACATAAAGATACAAACGTCGATTTATTTTTGGCCCCAGGAATCGCTATGCGCCGATTTCGTTGATTCCCTCTTTCAAATTGCACGCCAATATATCTGCAATGTGCCCCAATAGTCGAAGGGAGACAAGTAAAACCCTTGATGATGTTCCGAAATGGTGGTTGGATAGTGATTTATTAGTATATCAAGGTTTGAAGATATCGAAAACTGCACTCACATATTCATAATTCTCTCGCGTAATATTTTACTTAGAAAAAATTCAATTTCATTGCAATACCATTTGGCAGAAACTATTTTTCGTTTTTCTGTGTGCGCGCCATAGTTTTCCCAGTGAACGATAAATGAGGAACTAGGTACTAAATAATAATTCAATTTTAAATAAGCAAAAATTAATAATGATATTAACTTGATAAAATAGTTATTCATTCGAAAAATTAGAGAGTCGCAAATGAAATAAGAAAACTATCAATTAGGAACAAGATTCTTACAAATAATTCAATTTTTAATAATAAAGAATAAATTAACTTGATAAAATAATAATTCATTTGAAAAATTAGAGTGATGAATGAAGAAAAGAGGAAACCTTAATTTGCACATTTTCAACGTAGATTCTTGCTGAGCAATGAAAAATAATTAGTCCTCATTTGAAAAAAATCGTTTTTTCATGACAGAAATAGAAGCCCACTGTGTGTTCAATTGAATGTTTAATTTGATCAACGCATTGGTAAAGTAACGTAAAGTATTTTATTCGTCATATCAAACTATGAATATATCATAGACACATAAACAACAAAAAATACAGATATCTATTGAAATATTTTCTGGGAGGTCTTTGCATATTCCTGAAAACTTTATTTGGGTTTGCTCTCCCAGTCTCTGAAACAAGAAACAATTAGAAAACAATAAATAATAGAAGAAAGGCTTGAAGATTTGAGCACTAATTTGTCAGGGGCCAAAACTTTACAAGAAGAAATGGTTGTCCAACAATGAACAAAAAAAAACATTTTGAACTATGAAGCGTAACGTTTCGAGTCTAAATCAGACTCTTTCGTAAGGCAATTTCTATTTTTCATACAACTTCGCAGAATCGTGACAATATTTCGATTTTTTCATTGACATTTAATTATTTATGAACATTGATTAATATTGGTTACCAGATAGAAGAGTAAAGACACACTAATAAAATAATTATATTCTCTGACGATCGATTTCGGCTCTAGGCCATCATCAGGTCAGCTGAAAATAGTAGTCAAGTTATAAAATATGATGACAAAAACAGGTACAAATTAAAATTTCTTTCACATAATAATCTTTAGAATAACAATAAAAGTGAACAGGCGTGACAGACTTTGTTATTATTCACTCACCGTCAAAGGAATATGTACCTTCAACTTTCATGAATTTTAGTTTTTTTTTTTTTTTTTAATATAATTATTTTATTAAGTGTGTCTTTACTTCTCTCTTCTATTTGTTATCAAACACACTCATGGAGTCTTTCATTCACAAAATCGAAAATATGGTTACCAGATGTTGATATCGTTCCCTGAAACTAGTTCTTTTTTCATTAAAGCCATCCAAATTCGATCTATCCCTACTGAACAATTGGCGAGATTATGAGCCTCATCCAACAAAATATAATTATAGTTATCAGGTTCCGTCATCAGAATTTTTGTGCGATCTACCAATATCTCAATTTTCCATGTTATTCTCATATTCACGCTTTCTAATTTCTAAGGTTCTTGATGTTTCTCCTGTATCAATTTTCCACAAATACAGGGAATATTGTAAATACAATTCTATTATTTTTGGTTCTCATTCAAAGGTTTAGTTTCTGTTAATGAAGGTTGTAACCATTTTTTGTTTTGAAAACAGTTTTTATGTTGAATTTTGAACCAATTTTTTCTGAAAATCCATGTACATAAGGAATCAAATTTATTGAATGAGAACTAAAAAATTGTATTTACAATATTTCCTGTATTTGTGGAAAATCTTATACAGGAGAAACATCAAGACCCTTAGAAATCAGAAAGGGGTTTGTAATGAGAAAAATGGACTTTTGATATTAACAATTTCTGAACATAGGCCCCCTATAACGTACCACGCAATTTGTAAGACAATATAACTGTTAAATTATATAAAAGTTAATTAAGTATAAAAAAAATCAGATGCTTAGGAACCATTTTTGATAAGCTCGTTATGGATACATGTTGAATGTAGGGGACTCTTTAATTAAAAACCATAGAACTTCTAGGACAAACATTTTTTCGAATAATTATTTCAGATAATTATTTGAACAAAAAATAATCCAGTAAGTAATGAATTTTTTAGAATCATCAGATCGACATATTTTATCCGTGCTACCCCTATTAACTACAACAATGGAGAGATTCTTTCAGGATATTGTTGGGCGTCTCATCAAATAGAAAAGCTACTCACGGAAAATTAGCTTGATAGTAATCAAGTGCAAAAATGGACCGTAGATCCTGGACTAAAAGCCTTGTTGGAGAAAATTTTAAGGGTTTATTTTGAGATTTCACACGAATTTTTTGAGAGTAACACATGAATTTATTGGGTAATTCATCTCTTCTAACAAAGCTAAACTATCTCGAGTTTTTCTTCGAAATATTTTAATGAACGCTTTTCGCGGATCACCCTGTATTTGTGTATAGGGATCATTGAAACGAACCAATTATGTCTGGGTGTTCTTCTTTCTGCTTCATTTCCTCCGAATGATCTTTTATATCGGTGTGGGAACCGAAGCAATGGGACAAATGCGAAACTCCATAGCGTAGTAATAACAGAGCATATTTTTTCTTTGTCGAGTCCACCTCGATTCTTCGATGCGTATATCAATGTGCCAGTAACCTGGACATATATAAGGGAAGACAACCCCCGCATATCCATTCCGTTAGATTGAATACTCTTCGATGTTCTTCATAACACACTTTCCTCGAAAATTTTATTTACTGTTTACGTATACCAGTTTGACCATCATCCCTTGTAACTGCGAAATTTGTGGTTTCTGCGGAACGTATTCCACTTATGAGTTATAAAACGCCTTTTACTGCTCTGATTTCAGATAAGAGGCGGTATATTAAGTAATCAGGCCCTGACAAATGCTTCTAATAGGCGAAAAATAAAAAGGTTATCAAACAGGAATCCTTGCGTGACCATCATGAGATAGTTGTAATATAATTTTTACTATCCACTCAAAAATGCAGTTCATCCCCTCATTTATATTACGTCGTAAAATGGTATTAATGATGTAGGCAGCTTGTTGGGTAAAAGGATTTATTAGATTTTCATCAGAACCAATTGGGCCACCTGAATTGGAATTCAGGTTCGGAATTCCATATTGCGTGGAAAATTCTCCGTGTAAACTTCATCTGCATCTAGAAAATGGTACCAAAAGTTCATTCCTTTCTTCAGATTATGCAAATATAATTCTCTTCAATTTATTCATTAATCTATGCGAAATTCGTAACTTGAAATGAAAAAAACAAATGTAGGAAAAAACAATTCTTCATGATAAATTGAATTGTTCTAAAATTTACCATCTATTTCAGAAATGCATTTGTTGCTTCACCTCGAAACCACCTTGAAATTCATAAATGGGACAACTTTTTGTAAGATGTTCTTTTGTCTCCTCAACTTTTCCACACTCACAACTAGGGCTCTCAACTGTATTCCATCTGAAAAGCATGCAGTTACAACGTCCATGACTTGTTTTAATACGATTTAGAACAGACCACACTCTCCTGGAAAGGTCAAAACCAGGAACTTTGTTGAAAAAAATTGCATGCATTCCATTCAAATTGCCAAATTTCCTTATTGCTTTTATCTACATTGATTGAAAAATTTTACTAAAATATCCACAAAACTTCAATCTGGGATAGGAACCTATATTGTTGTATAGGAAAATATAGGAAATGATTTTGGCAAGGAATTGGATTTGTTCAAAAATTCAAATTCTCCTCAAAAATGGTGGTACAATGTTTAAAACCACTGGAAATCAAGGAGTAAATGAAGATCTGATGTGACCCTCGTAAAAGATTTCGTAGGGCATCAATTTTTTTCACATGAATAATAAGTTCCCCAGATTGAAGTCGCGTAAACCTTTTTGGTCAAATTTTCTGATTGATATGAATAGAAGCGACAAAGAAATTTGGCAATCTGAATGGAATGTATCTGGTTTTTTCAATAAAGATCTTATTTCTGATCCTTCCATCAGAGTTCCTGGTTTTGACTTTCCCAGGAGAATATGGTCTGTTCGAAATCGCATTAGAACAGACCATGCTCTTCCGATGGAATTCGGTTGAGAGCCCTAGTTGTGAGTGTGGGGAAAATGAGGAAACTATAGAACATCTTATGAATAGTTGTCCCATTCATAAATTTCAAGATGGTGTCGAGGCTATACACAAAGTAACAAATGCATTCCTGAAATGGGTGATCAATTTCAAAATTATTTAATTTATTCTAAATGGTTGGTTTCTTTTCTGCTTTTGTCTCTTTTCATTTCAGATTAAGATTTGCTAGTCGTTTTCGTGAAGAATCTGTTTATCTGAGCAGATCGACGGATAACATGAAGCTGTTCTTACAGATCACACTGACGTCTTTCAAGAATTTCTTGATATTTGATATTTCAAGTAATTTTTTTTTTCACGGGCGGGGTAATGGTTTTTTTTTCAGCTGAGGTTCTTTCCCTTTCCTCATTCAATCATTCTGTATGGTTTTCCTGTGTCGCACCAACCTCAGCTAGGTATTTATTCGTTACAATATGTTTTGTATTATTTTAGCTCTCCGAATAAAAAGAAAAGATATACATGAATACTGTTCAACCAATCAAGGCAAAAATATTCAGCAGCAAAAAAAAAGGCTAGCGCTGCCCTGAGTATTGTTGCATCAGCGCCTTATGAATTACCAACTAGTTTCTGAAGGAGGTTATTTCGAGTTTTGAGCTTCAATCGCAGATCATCTAAATGGGCATTGAAATTCAGGGAAGAATCAAGTTTGACCCCGAGATATCTAGAATTGAAATTATGTGTTAAAGAGTAAGAACTGAAAGGGACACTCAATTTTCTATATTTTTGATGATTGTTTAGATGAATACATGAAACCTTGGTTTTATTATCATCAGAACAAAAACGCCACTTCAAAAATAATTTCTCATGATTCCCAAGTTTTTCCTTGCTGTGAAAATTAGAATGATGGAAAGCCAAAAACATCTCATCGGCATAAATTAATATTTTGAAATAGTTGAAATATTACACAAATATAGATTTAAAAGTAGAGATGCTAACACTGCACCTTGTGGAAGACCATTGTTCAGAGTTTCCAAATTACTACTATCAATATCCACAAATATAAATTCTTCCTAGAATAGAATTGTAAAGATTCTTCTTCAGTTGATTCAATTCTAAATAGAATTTTTAAATGATATGTAGGTGCACTTACTTTCTTGAGATGTTTCATAATCTGCTGGACAGATTACCGGTGAAAGGGTGCAATAGGTATTAGTGCAAACGACGGTTTCCTATTTCCAAGGGAAAACTCCCTCCTGTAGAGACAATGTTCAGAATTGCCGATGTTTTCGTTGTGCATCTAGGAGATCCCGCTCATAAGACCTTTTTAGTGTAAGAAACAAGATGAAACAAGCAAATAGATCGTATATCGTGCTTGAGAAGTTGGAATACAAGGTTCAAAGACAAAGTAAATATGACCCCGAACAATATTCGCTACATAAATGAGAAACAAACGCTGCAGCCCCCGTAGAGATAACATGTATACACGAAAACAAACGGCTTCCACAAATGAACTTTCGAATACACAATTTATAAAAGCGTATAAAGTTGCATCTATTATTATTGTTTCTGGGGGCGAACAGACGCCGTTGTTGGGAAATATGGCAACTCCCGCGGAAAATGTTAAATTTGAGTCACGTATGCATATTATGGTTCAAAATAATGGCATTTTATCTTCCCTCATATGTTTTTTCGAAAATTGAAATATGAATCGGCGGGAATGGCTCTATGAAACCAGAGAAAAGGAGCTGGAAAATCGATGTTGCATTTTATAAGTTTTCATAATGTGCTCGTGGCTTTTTCGTGCGAAGTTTTCAATTTCGCTGGAATTGATCGGTGGTTTCCTCCTCCGTTCATTTTCATTTCAACGGCGCGTGCGACTTTGTGCCCGTATCATTATTCCAAAAATTCCCGTAAACAGCCGATGAACTCGGGTCCGTGAAGTTGAAAGCACTAATTCTGAAACTTATTAGTGCCGTTAAAACTTTTTTATCCCCATTGCAGTTTTTAAGAAATTGACTTTTCAAAATTTTGGTGCTTACGTCACGCTCAGTACCTCCGGAATTAACATGAAGTTAGTGCTTGATTAGTGTCAATTAGTGCTTTCGGAACCAATGGAAAAAATGAATTGTTTTCAAAATATCAAAGATTTTCTCTTCTAGTGTTGACTTCACGCTCACCATTAACAGATCAGAGTTAGGTTGCATTAATTAGTGCTTACTAGTGCCGTTGAAATGATCATCATTTTTAGTTTTTCACTGATCGAATGTTGTTTTTTGAGCAAGACAAAATTAAGCACATAGTTGGAAGCACTGATTCTGAAACTATATCAAGTTTTCAGTCTCTTATTAGTGCCGTTACATTTTTTATAGCAGAATTACAGTTTTTGAAGAACTGGCACTTCAAGGTTTTCTTGCTATTTCAAGCTTCTTAAATTAAAACGAAATAAATCTACTAAAATTTAGTTTTACAGTGATTGGTGTGTTGTTTTTTGAGCAAACGTGAAGTTGGAGAATAGTTGGAAGCACTCATTCTGAAACTATTTCAAGTATTTGAAGCGTCTAAATGCGAAACCAGACATTTGACATTTTCCAAAAAAATGTGTTAAGGAAGAATTGAAATAAAGAAAGTTGCTGGCAATATGATTATTTTCCCCTCAGGTTCATGAGTAGAATTTTAAAGACATCTATTCGTAATTGAAATGGTCAAAACTGAAAGTTTGTTAGTTCAAAACTATGGTTTTGGCAGGATTTTCTCGTTTTACTCAGAACGGCTTGTACATCAAATGTCTGGTTTTGCATTCAGACGCTTCATTTAGTCTCTTATTAGTGCCTGTTAGTTCCGTTAAAACTTTTTTAGCACCGTTAGGGTTTTTGAGAAACTGACAATTCATGGTTCTCGTGCTGATTTCATGTTCAGCACCAACATTTTTAAATTACCACGAATTCAATCTACTGAAATTAAGTGATTGATCAGTGCACATCAATTTTTGTTGCATTAATTATTGCCTATTAGTGCCGGTGGAACGACATCGATGTTTTATTTAATTTCACAGTGATTGAGTGTTGTTTCTTGGGCAAGCATGAAGTTAGCGAAAAGCACTAATTCTGAAACTATGTCAAATAATTAGTTCCGTATAAGTTTTTGATGGCACCTTTATAGTATTTTAGCTACAAGCAATTATACAGTGTGAAATCGCTTGGACCCGTCAATTTCTGATTAGAGGGAGAACAACTTTTCCGTAACTGCAACCCCCTAACACGGGTGAGCACAATCCTTTAATTTTAAATAGGGATGAGGATGTTGCGATATTCCATTTTGAAGATCTTATCGAGTACTCTCTGATCCTGAAAATTCGCTTCCATCGATAACGAAATGAGTTTTATGAAGCACTAATGGGCACTAATCAGGCAGTAAATATTTGACATAGTTTCAGAATTAGTGCTTCCAATTCTCCGCTAACTTTCTCTTTTACCCCATAAAACGAGAATAATCATTCATTATCAATTTCCATGTCATTTGTTGCATCCTAACGCCAAATAAGTCGGATATACCACAACGTAATCATCCTCTGGAGAAAGCAATTTCCAAACAGACAGAAATGATTTTGCCGATCCAAAAAATTCGGCCAGTTCATAAATCAACTTAGACACATTCGAATTCATCAATTGCTTAGTCGTTCGCGATATTTAATACAATCCATTAGAATTTGAAAAGTCAGAGAAGAAGACGAATTGCTCTCTGCAGAGGCGTACTGCTCCAAATTTAAATTTATGCTCATTTCAGGATGTGTGAACGAATTCGAACAGGAAAACAAGTCGCTGATCTTGCCCGAACATGAGTTTAGTTCTTGAATGATCAATAGCTCGGGTTATAGCAATTGAATTATGAAAATACTCATTACATCGATAGAAATCTTTGTATTTGTATGATATGACATCTATGAAGTGAACGAGAATTTTCATAAACCATAACCGGATTTAAGAAATCAGTGACTGGGAGAGAATACTCTGAAGATGGTACATTTTTCTCAATTCATCTGTTTCAAAAATCCAATGAGGGTTCTCAATTAGAGGCAAATAATCCAAAGTATAGGTTTGGAATTCGCTTATTTCTAATATAAAATATATACTGCTCCACAAGCAGTTAGGTATATTGTGTTCAATCGTTTTGAAAAGTATGTAATCTTCGAGAAAATCGCTGTAAAATCATTTAAAACTCAATAACAACTTAAATCGATCCAATAAAAATCAGAGACATTTCGTCAATCTGGTCGCCTTTTTTCTGAAGTTCGGTCTTTGCATATGCTTCATGAATGTTCTTATTTTGAAATGGAGTCAGTTCATCAACGGCTTCGATTTGGAACCAGTTTTCTTAAAATTCCAAGATGTAAATTAACAAACGTTGAAGCTAATAGGGCTATCGGAATGCTACAGGGCGAGCTAACCCAGGTTTTTGTAGCGGAAAGGCTCCAAGTCAGCCAAAGTGTGATATCTCGACTTTGGAATAGGTTCAGGGAGAAAGTTTCCTTGTTGGAAAGACCAAGGCTTGGTGGGCTACGAAAAACAACACGTGCTCAGGATCGTTTCATCACCGTTTCGGCGAGAAGAAAGCCTACGTCTACGTGTAGAATGCTACGTGTAGAACACTTGTCAAAATGCAGATGGGGTTCAAATTTCCATCGAAACCATCAGACGACGTTTGAAAGAGATCAATCTAGGTTCTAGACGTCCATTAAGAGGAGTTCCATAAACACGTGACCATAAGCGTAAAAGACTGGAATGGGCAAGGGAACATATTAATTGAAACTATAAACGGTCCTTTTCATTGATGAATCCAGATATGGACGATTTTCAGATTCTTGAAGAATAAATATATGGAGAATCCCACGCATACCCCGTAATCGTCGCTATGTCCAAGAAGTTCATTCATTCCGAGGTGGTAGTGTTATGGTATGGGCCGGGATATGTTTCAACGGGCGCACAGAAGTACACATTTATTTATTTATTTATTTAATTAGTGACAAGGGTTGAGGTTGTTCTAACCTATAAACCCAATTTGTCCTGGGAATATGACCGACTTACGCTATAGGGGACATGACAGTGAAAATGTTTTGCTAAAATTTCACGCAGCTTTTGGTGAAACTTCTCAATTTCAAGACTATAACGCTGGACCGCACCGTGCAGCTATAGCTGGGAATGCACGCGAGAAGCTTTGTATTCCACATTTACCAATACCTCCGCACTCACCAGATTTGAATTGCATAGAACATGCAGTGGATATGCTCCAAAAAAGATTAGATAATCATCAACCCTCCCCAGAATCCTTAAATGATCTGAGAGAACTTCTGCCCCGTTTATGGAACCAAATTCCTCAAGAAATGTTCAACAACCTCGTGTGTAGTATGCAAAGAAGATGTCAAGCTGATATTGATGCCCGTGAAGGCCATACATTGTATTGATAGTTTCAAAATGGTTGAATTCTCTGAGAATAAAATATCGTGATCTGTAGATCTCGGTTAATATAAAACCATAACTTCTTTAAAATGAGAAGAGATAATCCAGGAATATTCGAAGGACCTAACTGTGTTCAGGGACCCGATGAAACGATGCATAAAACCCGTTAGACTTATTTTCCCGGCTCTCGAGAAAAGTAAAGAATGAAGGATCTAACCACGGATTGGGTTATGCAGTCAACACACAACATTTCCCCTGCAAAACATGGAGCCATCTGACCAATCTAATATTCTTTGTGGTTGTCTCAACAAAAGAGTTTAATAGACTAACGAAATCGATTTTACGGACTTCCATTTGTGTTATAGTCGTTTAGAGACGATGTAATTAGATTTCAATTGAAATTCCCTGACCGTAAGGAACTCTCTTTGTTATTATGTTCTACTTTTTTACACATTCCAGATCCCGAATAGAATTAGCGAAAAAGGGTATATCTGGTTAATTGAACATGAAAAAAAGGTCTTGGGGGCATAATCAACGGATATTTCAGCCTGTCGCCAGTTGGGGGAATGTTAAAATTATAAATTTACCAAAGAAGTAATGAAGGGTAATGGTCGATCTACTGGGAATGTTTGTTATCCTCAATTTTAAATCCCTCACGTCATGGTGGTCACACCAAATCACCATACCAACTTTTCTCTACGAAATGCAGTTATTCGCAATTTTAAACAATTTTAAGTAATAGAAGAAAGTCCTCTGCGTGAAATGTATGCACAAATTTGTCAGGGGTCAAATCCTTTCAAAAAATTGTTGCCCAACAATGAAAAAAGAAACAACACTTCGAATTCTAAAGCTCTGGAACGTTTCGGACTTTAGATTAAACTCCTTCGTGAGGAAAAGCTCTTGAGTTCGGAGTGTTGTTTTTTTTTTTCATGGGTAGGCAACAATTTTTTGAAAGAATTCTACCCCTGACAAATGAGTGCATAAGTTTTACGCAGTGGCTTTTCTTTTATTATGTGAAAATTGTTACTTGTTTCAGAGACTGGGAGAGAAGACCCTATACCCCGAAATCTCAAGCTTTGTAACATTTCGGAATTTAGATCAGACTCCTTCGTCAGACAATTTCTCAATTTCATTCAACTTTTCGGAATCATGAGAAGTTTTTTTTTGGAAAACTAAAAAGTGAAAACAATTTTAGTACAATTCAAACCCTGGGAAAACCTTCACGAGAGAACTTCTCATGTATCTGATGAGAAATATACGTTTTATCTCTTCATTTCAATTCGATATCAGAAACTATCGCCAACTTATCTGCTTTTCTGAAAAAATCTTTCGGTTTTTTCTCATCAAAATCTCAACTTTCAGTGCTATAAAAATATTTTCTACAACCGTGCATAATCACCTACTTTCCAGCGTTCTTTTTTGGTTCGGAAAGTGTAATTTTCCGGTGAAATTCGGCGTTCAAGATACAATCTTAGACCAAGAAACCTCTGAAGATGCCTACCGCAGTTCTAGGCGAAACGTTAGGTGAAATTATTGCTAATGGAAAACCTTAAACTAATCTACTCACTTATATCTTCAGTTGGATATTTCAAATTATTCAGTTCAATTGATGTTTCAACAATTTATTTATGTAATAGTTCGTTTGAAAAATATCATATCTGCGATATGATATCCTTGATAATTCATGAATTTTTGTGGTCACTTCTATGTTATGGTCTATTCGTTTCCATAGAAACCTGTTTATCAGTCTGTCATAATATAATTACCAAATTCATTGGAATTATTCTGTTGAATTGATTGTTGAAAAATCATTCATAAAAACAAGATTGATGCAATTTTCTCATGAGCTACCAGAAGATATTCGAGAAGCAGCAAATAGAGCAAGTATAAGTCTGTTGTCAGAAAAATCAAAGTAACGGTACGATAATTACTAGTTACACTTCTTGTTCAAAATTGTTGGATTTTAAAAGGGAACTTCATGAATCATAGATAGCATTCATGAATCTGTGTATTCATTTTTATGTCATGGTCTATAACTTCTCATAGAAACTGGTTAATCAATATGTCAAATAAGATAATTTCAAAAGTTATACTTACTGAATTATTCTTCTATAATACGATTGTATAAAAAATATTGTTGCTATATTTAACGGAAAGTATCTTTACCATACTCGATTGCTTGTAACTATGGTAAATATTCTCAGAAAATGCAAAGAATTCTGCTGCATCTTCGAAACTGGATATAACAGGCTGCCGAAATAATAATGTCAATGTTCAAAATTTACACTTCAATTACTCGAAAAACGCACCATTAAATGTTACATTGAACCACGAAAAAATCACATATCCATGAAACATGAAGATTGCAGAAAAATGCGAGAATTGTTTCATTACAGCTAGGATTTGACAGGTATTTCATTTGAAAAATGTCACTCCTGAAATTATTGCAGTGAATATGTTGATGTAATTAGTTAAAATCACATTTTTGTTATATTATCTTCCTTGTCCAGTTCGTATCATACTACTTTTATTTTTTTCAAAAATTATCGATTTTGTTCTATTATTTAATAAACCAAAATTGATTTTGTGAGGTGTTATATGTTTCTATAACATTGAAAATTCACATTTTTTATAACTAGGAAGTTTATCAACGAAAAGTTTCCGCGTGAAACATGGCATATTTCTGAAATAGCATAGTTAGTTAGAGTTTACGCTGGACCATTTTTTCTCGGGAAAAATGTTTCTCTTTTTTCCCCTTTATGCCGTTCCCCAAGTCAGCATATAGACCGTGGTTTTTCGCTATTTATTCTGCAAATCGAGTACGAAAAGTTATTTATGAATGAATATTTATTTTCCGGCTTAAATTTTCCTACACACATCAAACACAGACACAACTAATGTCGGTATATATCTCTAGCAGACAATCTTTGTTCTTTCATTTTCCGTTCTGTTAATAAAAGGCCCCATTTGTCATTATCACTTCCCTGAATGCTTCCAATTTGACCCCTCCGATCATACAATATTTGACCAAATAAATGAATTTGATATTTTTGAAAGAATTCGTTTGTTACTTCATTGGATCAATGATTAATTTTTTTTTCAGAACATCACCATATTTTTGTGGGCGACTTGAGTCCTGAAATCGAGACACAAACTCTCAAAGAAGCATTTGCAGCGTTCGGAGAGATATCGTAAGTTACCATTTTTTATGTAATTTTTAATTGAGCATTCTTCCACTCAAAATCTCCTATCGTCATGTGTGGTTAATGATCAATTAAATTTCGAATGTAAATATAAAGTTTTGATGAAATTCATCTGCATAAATCGATATAAATTCGTCCCGATTTGCATAATTTCCTGTTCTCGAGAAATACCGGGGTTTAATCGAAAAATGAAAGGATCTATGAAATGATGTCCTCCATTAGCATTCCAATGAATTTACTCAAAAACAGTAATGATTTTTGCGTTGCCTCTGAAAACTTTTGTTTCAATCTAAACGAATGAAAAAGTTACTGGGAATCATTCGGTGAAATATACAGTATGTATAATATATTCACGGCAACGAATGAATCAATCATAACATTTTTGAACGGATTTGAAATTGAATCGATTCATTTCAACTTATTTTTGGAGTGGAGAAGTCGTAATGGATTTTGCAACTATCGGGAAAGAAGAATGAGATTACTGAAGCAAAATTGCAAATAATTGATGGCTTTGCTAATTTAGATGCGAGCTGTATAACCAGGAGGTTTGGTGAAAGTTTTAAGAAGGCTTAAATTTTAATTTGCCGAAGTAGATTTGTGTTTTTAATATTCAATTCTAATTTTTATCGTGACGGAGAAGTTTCTAGGAAATATAATTACTTCTTGTTGGTTACTTCGTTGTTTTCCAATCAGAAGGCAAAATGAGCCCAACAAAATTAGTTCCCACCTCGAAGTTGACCTTAAGAGAGTTTTCCTCAATTTTTTCAATGAATTATTGGAAGAGGATTGAGGAGTTTACTCCGAACGGAACTTGCTGAATCTACATGAATTATCTGACAACCGCACATAACGTTTTATTAGTTCCGTCTTGATAATGCTCGAGTCCTTGGAGGCCCATGATGTGTAATCTAATATTTTGGTTTCGTTGTTGGGAACATTTTGCAGCAGGCAAATGTTGAACATTCGCACAATTGCTCTCTGTAGTTGTTGGGGAGTTGCAGAAAGGACGGGTACATAAAGGTGGATTCAAGAGGCATAATATATAAACTTGGGGAATTTTATGAGGGTCATTAATGTGGCGTACAAAATAAAACAGGAACCTATATACTCTTTACATTATATGAAATTTCACCATCAAAGGAAAGTTGCGCTAAGGTATAATCGTAAAATGGACTTATTCGTCGGCTTGTTTCACCCAAAAATTCTGACAACTCGTAAAGATCAGCGGCCAATTCTTTCGACTGAAGATGCGCCCGAAGTTTAACATCTGAAAGATAACTTCGCGGTAAAAGGGAGCAGAGGAAAAACGCGGAAGTGACAACTATGATGTATACGTTAAAACATCTGAATATGGAAATTTTTTCATCCGGAATATAGGTGGGTTCTGTTCACTGAGAATTTTCACATCCTAGGGAGTTCCATTGCATTAACTGAACCTGATAATGCACTGTTTTTCCTTTTGACGGGAACATAACAGTTTTTGAGATAACGTAGCTCTTAAAAATATTTCTTTATTATTCTGATTATGAGGTCCTCATAAAATTTCTTATTGAAGCTTCAGTATCGTTTTTTCATCATTAACTTCCTGACAACACCCAGTTATATCGAATTTAATACAACAATTTTCTTTTTGAGAAGAAGATCGCATAAATTATGTTTTCCCGGATATCTCGGAAAATATTTCCACTCCTACATCATTTTTCAACGTAGATTTCACTGTGTCTATTTAAAACTAAAGTTCTGATTTGAAAAGAGTTGAGTTCTCACGTTCTCCAAATTACAAAGTTTGACTCATGAATCTTAAAAAATTACAGGATGTCATCTCACTAGCAAATTCTCAATTCGGAAATTGCGCAAAAGTTGATTTCCTCTCGTGGGACACTCGGTATATTGATTGATATATCAATCATACTCTTATCTATTTTGCTTTTCTTGCAATTACCGAGTTATCGATTGAAATATGTCATGGGAGATTTTGGATATTTTGTAGGGTTTTCTCTCTGAATCTTTTGAATAAAAACCAACAATTTTTTTAATAATTTTAAAAAAGCCGCTGCGTAAAATTTTTCATGGGTCAGTTTATTCAAAATAATCGTTGTCTAACAATGAAAAAAGAAATGACACTACGAACTTTCAATTTCTGCAGCCCTTTGGAGTCTATATCAGAGTCCATCAGACAAATTCATGAATTTTTTCAGAACATTTTTCGATTTTATCAATTGACATTTTGAAATTTCACAATGTTTGGAAGTTCGAAGTATTTTTTTGCAACAAATACTTCGGAAAAATACGCCCCTGATAAATTAGTATTTTACGCAGGTAGTATTATTTAAAAAAAAAATTATTTTTATTGGTTTCATTTGTTCTAGAGACTGGCAGTGAAAACCCTAAGAATATTTCAGCAAAATTACGTAATGGGGTCCTGAGTATCATTATAATTTTGCTTAGATGTTAAACGCTATGACTTTAATATTGTGTGGACCTTAGAATCTCCTGGGTATTTAATGAAATTAGTGTATCAGAAAAAGTGCTATTTTTTTATTATCGTTTTCACAGGATATCATCAGTATAATGATGAAATGCCAATTATACCTGTATAACAGTGCTATATAGCGTGCTCACTCTTTTATAAGAATAAACTGTTCGTTTTTCAACCGAAATGAACGAATATATTCTGATGAATATTTTTTTCATAACCGTGCGTAATTACCTACTTTCCCGCACTGTTTGTGTTTGAAAAAGTAAAAATTCTGTTGAATTTGTAAATTAAAATGCCTTTTACATAAGATCAATTTTGAATCTACTCACAGGTATATTTTCAGTTGAGTATTTCAAAATACGCGGTTTCATAAATGTCATGAGAATTTACTAAAGTGATTATTCGTTTAAAAAATATGATATTTCCAGAAAACCTGACATCCTTCATAATTCATTAATTTCTGTGATTATTTCTATGTCATGTTCTATTCGTTTCCATAGAAACCTATGCATAATTTCCAAATTTATTTGAATTATTTCATTGAATTGATTGTTGAAAAATCATTCATAAAAACAAGATTGAAGAAGCAATAATCTCATGAGCTACCAGAATATATTCGAGAAGCGGCAAATAAAGCAAGTATAAGTCTTTTGCCGGGAAAATTAAAAGAAACGGTGCGAAAATCAATTTACCCATTTTCTCAAATTCAAGTCGAAATTTAGAAACCATAGATGGCATTCTTGACTCTGTGTATTTATTTCCATGCTATGGTCTATTATTGTTCATTGAGAACTTGACATCGTCCATAATTCATGAATTTCTGTGTTTAATTCTATGCCATGGTCTATTCGTTTCCATAGAAACCTGTTTCTCAATTTGTCATGATATAACCAAATTTATTCGAATTATTCTATTGGATTGATTGTTGAAAAATCATTCATGAAAACAAGATTGAAGATGCAATCATCTCATGAGCTACTAGAATATATGCAGGAAGCAGCAACTAGAGCAAGTATAAGTCTGTTGCCGGAAAAATCAAAGGAAAGGTATGAAAAACAGTATAATCATTTTTTAAATTGTCAGATTTTCAAAACGAACTTCATGAGTCATATATATATATATTCTTATGAAAAAGAGAGCTAAAATAATACAATGAATGTTGAAACAAAAAGTACCTAAGCTGAGGTAAAAAAAGAACGGGGTATCATAACATTCTTCGTATGATACTATAGAATCATACGATACTATCATCACTAGTATCATACGATACTCTACAGCCAGGGGAAAAAACCTCAGCCGAAAAAACCTGTCTCCCCGTAAAAAAAATAGTCATAGAGAGCATTCATAAGTCTGTGTATTTCTATGTTATGGTCTGTAATTTTTGATAGAAACCGATTAATTAATGTGTCAAAACAAATAATTTCTAAAGGTGTACTCATTACAATATTGTTTTCGATATATAATATGGTTGTAGAAAAAAATATGTTTCTATCTTGTACGAAAAGTTCCTTTCCGCACTTGATAGGAAAATAGCTATTGTAATGAATTCATTGTTTTCTAGTGTTTTTCCCATTTCAATTTCCATGTATAGGAAAGCCCGAATGATTCCATTGGAAGATTAATTTCGTGGCAATGACATACCGTTAATCAAGCGAATTTTCAATAAATTAATGAAACATTTACTTGGAAATATCAAACGAATCCTCTTTAGTACTTTCCGACTTGTTGGAATGCGTAAGATTATCAGATAACGTTTCTAACCTATTATGCTTTCGGATGCTTAATTCCTAAGAGTTATTTGGAAACAGGAGGCATTCATAGCATCATCTCCAGGAATGAAACATTTATAAGTCTGCCCAGTAATTTCGAATATTCATTTTGCTAAAGGAGGAAATGCAGAAGCCGTCTGCAGAATTCCTAATTCTTTGTCGTAATGAAAAGGAATGTTTCTTTTTTTCGGGAAATTCAACTTATGTCAATAACAGCATTCCTGAATTCTCAGAATGCAACGGTTTCTTCGTCTTATTTTTTCTTCCCCATTCCTGTCTGTTTCGTTCCCAGCGATTAAATGAGAAAATATTCGGGAATTATATAAATGAAACAACAACTATATCGTTCAGGATTCCCTTAAATATCCGACAATGAATTCCACATCGAAAATATTCTAGCTCGTGATGAACCAACTGATTGTGGATCTTCGATTCAATGAAAAGATACTCCATTTGAACTACGAAGCAGACTGATGTATGGGGTGTCATAAAGACTTAATCTCGAGTTTCTCGAGCGGAAATTCTAGATGAAATGATGGAGTTTGGTGTAGATCTGTACACCTGTATGAGGACAATGACTCATCGTCTTGTTGTAAATTATACACTCCCCGTCAATTAATTCCGGACAGGCAAAATTTTTGTCAGATTCAACACCCTGTATCTTTTTTCGTGGTGCTGCGATTTTATTGAAAATTTCACCAGGTATACTATTGGGTCTTGCAATATTAACCTGAAATTTACTTTGCAAAAATATCTGTAGTTTATTCCTTTTACAGGGAGAAACAAAACCTTATTTTATACCCTCCATTTCTAAACACCCTGTGGTGAATTTGAGGCAGAAAATTTGATATCATTAAGTTTTAATTTGAACTGTGACCTTTCCTTAACAAAATGTTTCTTGATTTACGTCAGTATCTGCTTTTAAAAAAAGATACACATTTTCAAAGGAAGTGTTGCATTATTTCAATTTTTATAACAATTTAAAACATTACAATACCTTATCGACTAGCAAACATACACAAATATATGAAAATTATTAGCTTGTATTTCCACCTCGCTTTCTCATCACTTCTACCATACGATGTGGCATATTTTCAATGCATTTTCGAATTGCTTCTGGGGAATGTTTTCCAGTTTTTCAAGAAGGGCTGTTCGTTAATCGAGCAAGGTGTTGGGCTGTCGATTTCGAATATGTCTACCTATCATATCCCATGCATGTTCAATTGTATTTAAATCCGGACTTCTGGCTGGCCACACGAATCGTTGAATAGTCGCCTCTTCAAAGTAATTTATTACAACCCGTGCAACGTGAGGCCTAGCATTGTTCTGTATTAAAAGAAATTGTTGCTTCCCCCAGAAGCAATTCGAAAATGCATTGAAATGCCACGTCGTATGGTGGAAGTGATGAGAAAGCAAGGTGAAAATACATGCTATTAATTTTCAAATGTTTGTTTATGTTTACTAGTCGATAAGGTATTGTAATGTTTTAAATTGCTATAAAAATTGAAAAAATTCAAAACTTTCTTGGAAAATGTGTATCTTTTTTGTTTAAACACATACTGACGTAAATCAAGAAACATTTTTTTAACAATGGGTCACACTTCCAATTAAAACTCAATGATATCAAATTTTCTGCCTCAAATTCAAAACAGGGTGTTTTGAAATGAAGGGTATAGAACAAGGTTTTGTTTCAGCCTGAATAACGGATAAACTGCAGGTATTTTCGCAAAGTAAATTTCAGGTGAATGAAACAAGACCCAAGAAAAGATACATGGTGTTGAATTTGACAAAAATTTTGCCTGTCCGGAATTTATTGACGGGGAGTATATATTTTCTGTTATCTTTATGCGAGAATTAGGAAACTCAGTGTACATCGATCAAAAATTTCAGAATTACATAAACGAATCGTATTCACAACACTGTTTTTTTTGTTGCAGAGATTGTAGAGTAGTGAGAGATCCACAGACTTTGAAATCTAAAGGATATGGATTTGTATCTTTCATCAAAAAATCGGTGAGTACACGTTATTAAGTTATTGAATTTTGTGGTATTAATTCACCTACATTTATTCGGATTTTATTCAATGTTTTATACTTTCACATCAATGATACCCTGAAAAACAATTTGATTCTTTCTCTGTTTTTTCATTTCGAATTTCTGAGTAAGAATATACAAATACATATTTCATAACTACGGGATGAGAATATGAGATATAACATTTCATTAAACTCGTATAAAATGGAATTGATGAGCAATCGAATCGAATACAATATGAAGAATTGATTTGCAAATATTCACAAAAATATAAAAAATTTTCAACTGATTATCATTAATAATAATAATAATAATAATCTTTTTTGGACTTGCCAAAGGAGGTTTTTCTGCCCATTATAAATGATGTTTACATTTTGTGAATTTTTATATAAGATTAAATGAAAGCTCAGATATATTCAAAAAAAAATTAAATATATATCTATATACATATGGTATAATCATTTGAATTTATACTATATTAGTTGTTGTAATTCTGTTTTAATTATTTTTGTTGGATATATTATTAATATATAGATGTAATGAATTTGATACAACATATCTCAAAATTAATGAAAACCTTTGACTGAACTGTCTAGAGCGAACGAAGTTAAAACATCTGAAGAGTTCTCCAGGTCGTCTCTTCCTTGAAATTCTCGAGCTTTTCACGGGGAATTATGAATATGTATGTTTCTTTTGAGCTTTCCACGGGCACGATTCCTAACCGATAGGTTTCATTCGGAAAAAATGAGCTGCAATAACCATCTCAAGGGATAATAAAAACGAATAGTTGAAAGAAGCATCTTAAGGTCCTTTTGAAAGTGCTGTCGTATTCATCTGAACCATTGAGCAAATTCTCTCGAATACCATCTAGATGTCTATGGGTATTTTCATGCTCGAATATCTCTTTGGACTATTTTAAATACGAATACACTTTGCTCCGGTTATTCTCCCCCATTCGAGTCAGAATTCCCGAAGGAAATTGCAATTAATCGGTTAATGCAATCGTTGCGTGAAGGGATCAAACTTGCGGGTTTTACGGTAGAATTTATGGGAATGAAGATCTACGTATCAGCGGTGGCTTCAACGGCGACTCGATTTCGATGATAATATAGAAAAGTATTCTTCCTCGAAAAAAATTCTACTCGGATATCTCGATTCCAATTTAATTTCGTGAATATTTTGGTGTCATGAAATAATTGTCACTTTTTGACATCTGCGGTGTAAAAGTATACTGCTCCACAAGAGTTAAAGATATAGTATTCAATCGATTCGAAGAGTATGTAATTTTCGGGAAAATCGCTGTAAAATCATTTAAACTCAATTACAACTTGAACCGATCCAATAAAAATCAGTATGAGACACTTCGTCAATCTGGGCGCTTTTTTTCTGAAGTTTTGTTCTTTGCATATGCTTCATGAATGTTCTTATTCTGAAATGGAGTCAGTTTATCAACGGCTCCGATTTGAAACGAGTTTCCTGAAAATGCCAAGACGTAAATTAACAAACGCTGAGGCTAATAGGGCCATCGGAATGCTACAGGGTGAGCTAACTCAGGTTGTGGTAGCGGAAAGGCTCCAAGTCGGCCAAAGTTTGATATCTCGACTTTGGAATAGGTTCAGAGAGAAAGTTTCCTTGTTGGAAAGACCAAGGCTTGGTGGTCGACGAAAAACGACACCTGCTCAGGATCGTTTCATCACCGTTTCGGCGAGAAGAAAGCCTACATCTACGGGTAGAATGCTACGGAATACTCTTCAAAATGCAAATGGGGTCCAAGTTTTAATCGAAACCATCAGACGACGTTTGAGAGAGGTGAATCTAGACGTCGAATTAAGAGGAGTTCCATAACATGTGACCATGAGCGTCAAACACTGGAATGGCAAGGCAACATATCAATTGGAATGACAATGGCGTAGTGCCCTTTTCACTGATGAATCCAGATATGGACGACTTTCAGAATCTCGAAGAATAAGGGTATGGACAATCCCACGTATACCCCGTAATCGTCGCTATGTCCAAGAAGTCCATCCATTCCGAGGAGGTAGTGTTATGGTATGGGCCGGGATATGTTTCAACGGACGCATAGATCTACACATTTGTCCTGGGAATATGACCGCCTTACATTATAGGGAGCATGTCATTGACAATGTTTTGTCGAATTTTCACGCTGCTATTGGTGAAACTTTTCAATTTCTAGATGAAACGCTAGACCATGTAGCCAGATTTGAATCGCATAGAACATGCAGGGGAAATGCTCCAAAGAAGATTAGATAATCATCAACCTACCCCAGAATCCTTAAATGATCTTAGAGAGCTTCTGCCCCTTTTATGGAACCAAATGTTCAACAACTTCGTGTGAAGTATGCAAAGAAGATATCATTCTGTTATTGATGCTCGTGGAGGCCAAACATTTTATTGATAGTCTTAAAATGCCTGAATTGTCTGGGAATAAAATTTCGTCATTTTACTCGATTTTCCTTAACCACCCTGTATACGCTGCAGACCTACAGGCTAAAATTAATTTTATTTTCTGCAACTTGAAATCATATTACATAGTAATAATTTTCTTTACAAAATCTCATTTATCTATATTTTCTCTTAATTTACGTCAATATCCCTACCTCATGTGGGAGCAGTTCATTCAGGGATCGTTCCCAAAAATATTGTTTTCTGCTTTTCGAATCTATATTGTAACCAGGAAAATCTGAGGCAATAATAGTAATTTGATGTAACTCGAGAGTTTTTCCCGTATCGATATTTGTGGATTTTTTATCGATAAAAAGCCATGTGTGAGTGAGCAACGGGAAAAAATTCCAACTACCACATTCCAAACATTACCCTCTTGAAAGTTAATCAGAAACGCATCCAACTATCGTCCAGTTTTTGTTCGAGAATAATTGCCGACTTAAAACGGCTGTTGTTCCTCATAATGCAGCAGACCGGACCGATGTATTCAGGAAAAATTCCTTTCAGTCGACAGAGGAAAAACCGATATCAATCAGAAATCGCGAATTTCCTCAATCACAAACAATCACCGGGATTTTTCCGATTGCTTTCTGACGCTTTGAAGAATAATTCTTCCTCTCGGATATTATTCTGGGAATGCAGTATGACTCGTCATATCCTTACACATTGATTGTGCATTACTGATGCTTCGATAAAATTTTGCCTATATCGAATGATAACAGATACAAGCAAGTTATTGCATTTCTCAAATTTCTGATGTTCAAGATACTATTATTATTGTTATCATCATCATATAAAGAACGAAAGTGAAGATTCAGAATCTAGAAGCTCAAATTGCAATTACAATAGTGGGTACGAATGCACAATCAAAAAAAAAATTTTAAATGAGGATCAAAAAGTATTTGGGAAAAGAAAAGCGATAGTCATAGTCATAAAATAAACAACCAGTCCTTGTAACTGGTCTATAAGTTGACATGAGCATGAGACGACTGTTTGAAACCCTATTTTGTTAGAAAAAAAAATAACTTCAAAGATCTGCCTAAATTCAAGTGATGTGTACTTTTTGTTTCAACATTTATTGTATTATTTTAGCTCTCTTTTTCATAAGAATATATATATATATATATATATATATATATATATATATATGTTTCGCAACTAACTAACACTGAAAAGATTTCCTGAACAAATCGTATCTAACAATATTTCTTATTTTCTTTGGCAGAAAGTTGAATAACTTGATGCACATATAAGGTATCTTACATTCAGTAATTGCCGATTTGTGAACAGGAAAAAAATATTCATACATTCTTCTTGTATTATTCAAGTTGATACAGTCTTTAAAAAAAGATTATTTTTATGAAAAAATAAAAAACTCTGTATGTATACAAGCCAGGTATTCAATAGATGGCAGAAAACTACATTCGAGGCAGGAATAAATTTGATTTGTTCTTAGAAACAGGAAGAATATCACTCCAATATTTCAAGCAGCGTAATCCTAATGAAACCAAATGGTAAAACTGATAGTTCAGCTGGGAAATCATTTCGTCAGTGCGTTTTTCCCCGAACGGGGCGGGCTGAAATTCAAACGGCAATGACGGATCCCTGATCCAGAATGATCACGATATGGCACATTGGCGACGTGAATGTTTCAGGCGGGGGCCAGGAGCACGAAAAGAAGTGATCGATTTGGTTTAGCACTCCGCCTTTAGGCCGAATGAAAATTAGATGACGTGACGGCTTCATTTAACTGTAAATTAGCACGACAACTTTCGGGGTATTGATATTTCGGAAGGATACGAGAGGCGGCCAACAGATTATCAGCCTTTCCATCGAAACTACTCGACTTAAATGCAAAATCGGTACAAAAACTACGTTCTGTTCGGCATCGATCCCCATTCGGAGCCAATTCAATCGCGAAGTAGGCATTTCATAAAATAACTGTTTGTTTTGAATTGATGCCAACATTCCTTTGTTCTTATTCCGTTGACAGGTTGAAGGTCAAGTTATTGGAATAAAAACCGTTTCCTAGAGCATCCAGTAGGGAATCTTCTTCATCATAAGTACATTGGCAGATTGGAGAAAGTTCAGAGAAAGTTCACAAGAATTATTCAAAAAAATTGACTTTCTCTGTTTTCACGAACCTCCCCTCACTAATAATCTTCAGTGTATCGAAGAAAGTCCTCTGTGAAAATATCAGCATTAAATATTAATATTATAAGAGGTCGCTCATCGATCATTTCCATTTTTCCTACTGATAGCAGGGAAAAAATTTCTATTTTCGATTAAAAATTTATTGTTTACAAATAGACGGATTTCGTTGTAGACAACATTTTCGTGTAGGCAATTAGATCTCTACAAAAATGTCTAGTAAGATAAATCGGCTCGTTCAAAAGTTATTCTATTCGATACTAATATCGAGGTATTTGCGAAGAAATCTGTGAATATCTTTCGAACTAGCTGTTTTATAGAAATATCTTATGGACATTTTTGTAGAGTATCTGATTCCCTATACGAAAATGTATCACACAGTTTATTGGTGCGTGAACAACTTTTATTGAAAAAGGAAATTTTTTTCCTGCTATCAGCAGCGAAAATAGAAATCATGGATGAGCGACCTATAAATATTAATATTCAAAACTAATATTTTCATAGACGCCTTTTGTCGATATCCTGAAGATAATTAGAAAGCGACTTTCGTGAAAACAAAGTCGATTTTTTTGAATAATTTTTTCCGTCAAAAATACCTCAACATTGGCATCGAATAACTTCTACATTCTTGTAGAGTATCTAATTGCGCACACGAAAACGTTTCACTCAATGAAATCCGTCTGTCGGTTTGTCAACAAAGAATTCTTTATTGAAAATAGAAAGTTTTTCCCTGCTATTAGTAGGGAAAATACAAAAAATCGATGAGCGACCTTGAAGCTAATATTTTCACAGAAGTCTTTTTTCGATGTTCCGTGAAAACAAAAAACGTCGATTTTTTTAAATCAATCTAATGTCCATGCAAGATTGAAATTGTTTAAGATGATAAGTTTGGAGCAGAGAAGATTTGTTTTTATACCGTATTATACCATCATTTTAATTTCCGTTGATTGAAAAAAATCATTTTTACATTCGTTCTGTAGGGAATTTTCGGAGAGAGGTTACTTCTTATGTAAGTCATAAAATTATAAATAATGATAAGCAAATAGTACTGTGAATATTCAAGACAGTATTTTATGAATAATTCATTCATTGGTCAAGGGATATGAAAAAAATATGACATTTCTAATGAAAGAGCTTGTTTTCCTAATTTTTTCAAGAATATTCCTTGTAATGAGGGAAACTGGTTGACCTCTATAAAGTTGATGTTTCCATGAAATTCTTCATTAGAAAGTGTTTGTACTCACATAAATCCTCGTTTTGTAAGCTTATGCGTCTATAATGTAGATAATATAACAGTTGAATTGACTCTCTTCACATATTCATTCAGATTGAATTTTAAATTATTTTTTTGAAATTATTCAGCTTTTACCATTTGATTAAATCGAAAAAGAAAATTTTCATTTCACATTGAAATGCAAACAATTTTGGTTAATTGTTTCACACTTTACAGTACATGCAATTCTTTCATCTATCTATTGACATATTTTATAGGAGTTCTTTGCATTTTTGTGGAAGTTTTCTCAGGGTTTTCTCTCCCATTTTCTGAAACAAAAAACTATTAGGCCCCCTGCGTAAAACTTGTGCACCAAAGGGGGCCAAATCCTTTCAAAAATTGTTGCCTCACAATGAAAAAAGAAACAAACTGAATCAGACTAATTGGGAAATCAAAAAATTCTTACAATTCCGCAAAGTTTAATGAATTTGATAAATTGTCTGACGAAGGAGTCTGATTTAGATTGCGAAACGTTACAAAGCACTAGAGTTCGAAGTGTAGTTTCTTTTTTCATTGTTAGGCAACAATTTCTGAATAGATTTGGCCCCTGACCAATTGGTGCACAAGTTTTACCGTATAATCAACTATCATTTCAATTTTCCGTTGATTGAAAAAAATCATTTTAATGTTCGTTCTGTAGGAAATCTTCGGAAAGAACTTTTCAAGAGTGAGGTAACTTCTTATATATAAGTCATAATTATGTATGAATTCTTCGGTTTTATTTTATATAATCGTAATTATAATAGGTACTCATTTGCTATTCGCACAACTGTTTCGTGTTTCATTTAATATCTGTTTTTTCGCTGTCGTCAAATGTGTTAGTTTGTTTTAAATCTTTCTAATTTGTTGGAGACTTCTGTAATTGGATGTACTTTTGTTGGGGGTTTCAGTTTGTAGGATGATAAATAAATTAACATCGCTGTTTTTTCCGAAAATCTTCTTCAGGGTTCCATAATAAAATACCAATCAATATACATCCTTGAAAATAAGTAAGGGGGGGTATCCCATCATTAAATGAATAATCACACAAACAAAACGCTGATTACAATACAACAGAGGGCTGTTACAGAAAGCGTTCGATTTTTTCGAGTAAAGTGTGCGATATATTAATGGTCTTTCCATGCAGATGTTTCTCTGGGTTGACCAGGAACTGGTCTCTGGGCAACGCTGCCGGTTTTCAGGAAAAGGGTCACTATGCTCCTTCCTGGAGTCCGTAGAATATTCACGTTGGACAATCAATGACAAGAAATTGTCATGTTGCATTCAACAAATTGAGAGTAGAAAAGGGGTTCCAAGTCCTTTGACGATGTGTGTATTTCGAATTTCCACCTGAAAGGTTGCGGAAAACGTCAGTTAAAGTTGCTTCAAACTTTCGAGGCGGAGTCGGGTTGCGGTTTTGGCTGTCTTTTCCATGGAATTAGATAAACTGATTTTGATCCGAACACACCCGATATTCCTTCCGTGGATTTACTTGTCCGTGCAACTGTTATTGTTGCCGCTAATTCGAAGCTCATGGTTGCCGCGACAGCCGTATTAAAACCTCTGCAAATCAATCAGTTATTTTTTTTTTTGCACACTATCGCGAAATCCCCAGATTATATTGTCATGTCGAGTTGAACAATGTTGTTTTCGCTTATAGGTATTCATCCCTGCAAATTAAGAGCTCGCTGAATTTCCGCGGGATAAAAAAACAGGGTTGCCTGTTGTTTCGTTATTGATATAACGTGTTTCTGGCTGTTAGGTGTTTTGAATGCACCCAATGTGGTGGAGGGCTAATGGAACCCTGGGAAACCAGTAGAATGTGGATTCTATCCGACAAAAACATTTCTGATCGACGCTTTTTCTATCCTAGAAATTTGTTTGCATATTGGGGACGCAGGGCGAATTTTATAATAATGTGCAGGTGTGCCAGCATGGGAAAGTATTGATTATTGGCCCAGTAAATCCCACATGTGAATTATCATTTTGAAGTCTTCAAAATATCTGAGATTAACGTCCCAATTTATTCAGGAATTTTCTTCTTTTAGACTAGGAGCTCATGATGGCTACTCAATATCACCTCTCCGTGAAATTTCATAAAGACATAATTGTTGAGGCTATCATTTTCTACAACTTCTCTCATTGAGTCGGCTTGCTGTGGTGAAAAATACAAAAAGTTGATTATTCTGCTAGAAAATTTATTTTATCCCAAGGATCAATGAGAAAGTTATTTGCTTCTAAAAATGTATTGTATGATGAAAACAAGTTCTAACTCAAAATTTTTTCAAATGTACTTCTATGTTGACAATGAGAAAAAAATCAATGGTAATAAAATTATGAATAATGATGAGCAAATAGCACTATAAATATGTGAGACAGTATTCTATGAATAGTTATTTCATTGGTCATGAGATTCAGATCGAATTTTTAATTTCCCAATAATTTTTTTGAAATTATTAGTTGTAAATTATTCAGCTTGTATCATTCGATTAAATCCAAATTTTTAACACATATACAGTACATGCAATTTTTTCAGATATCTATCGGAATATTTTATAGTAGGTCTTTGTATTTTTGTGAAAGTTTTCTCAGGGTTTTCTCTCCCAGTCTCTGAAACAAAAAATATTAAAACAATTTTTTAATAGAAGAAGGATCTCTACGTAAAACTTGTGCACCAATTTGTTAGGGACTAAATCCTTTCAGAAATGGTTGCCTAACAATGAAAAAACAAACAGCATTCGGAACTCTAAAGCTTTGTAACGTTGTTACTCAGGTGCCTTTCTTATATTATTTAAAACATTTTTGTAATTGTTTTTTTGTTTCGAAGTCTTGGAGAGAAAACCCTAAGAAAGCTTCCACAAAAATGCAATTCTTCATTATGTAGAGTATATTTTGAAGTCGGATAGCTCGTCAATAAGCAGGAATGTTTGGGGTGGTTACAAAAAAAAATATATAAATTTTTGATATAGAGCGTTATTTTCTGCTGTACATGATTGGTTCGGAAATATGCGCAGGAGTGAAATATATGCAGGTGAGTCTTAATGTTTCCTTTTTATACTGAAGATTCCAGAAATCAAAATGAAAACTTTATGTTGTTACCATATTTTCCCATTCGACACGGTCGTAAAGGTACAGGCTGTTGAAAGTTAGAAATTCAATTTGCAAATATATTATTATCTCATTATTCATTTTATCCAATGAAATGATTCGCGGAATATAGGTTTTCATTGATGCTATTAATATTCTACGAATACAAAGTTCCACTCACATGTTTTATTTCATTTATTATGACCAATACATACCATTACAGTCCGTAATTATACCAGAAATTGAAAGTACCCAACTCTTGAAAATTAGTTTAGTTTATGATATTTAATGAATATTCGGCCATTTTTGGAAAAGCTCGTGAAATGCGCATCTCATTGTGATTAATCATTAAAAAAACTATATCAGCGAAGTTGAAAAAATTAATTCACAGAATCAAATTTCTGCTACATTTTTCGAAAGTTATTAATGAAGTTTCAAATGGCTAAAAAGGCAAAGACAGAAAAAAAAACTTTTCTGGTGACATGGGTACTATTTACAAAATGACAAGTAGCATTTCAAATTCAACTCTTCGAGTAATAAGAAATCCGAATTCTTTAGTTTATAGTAGTGCGAAAGGTTCAAATTATTTTTTTCTCGTCCAGTTTCCCATTGTTTTCAGCTTAGAATTTCTCTCGAGGTTTTGAAGAAAATAAAGCCAATTGGTCTTCCGCTCTCTATTTTTCACGAAACCTATGAAATGATTCTTTCATCTCAATTCTTGTGGACTAATGTGAAAAATGCGTTGGTTGCTAATTGGTGAATGCGCCGGCTATCTTTAGGTTTTTCTCAAGATCCTCGCAAATTCTTCATTTTTTTCGTTCATGACGACCTTCACCAGATAATAAAAACTTAAAAAAAAAAGGAATTTGCGAAAGTTGTTCAGCTGTGCAGGCATAATGCTTCGACAACTCAGAACAGTGCTTATTTTTTTATGTTTATAGATTGACTCCATTTTTTGGCTATGAACTGGAATATTTTCCTCAGAATTCTGGCTGCAACTCGAGTCTCTTATACTCGATAAAGATTTTTAAAACTTATTTTGAAAGGAGCCTTATTGCTAGGCAACAATTTTTTCGAAATCATTCGCTTCTCCGAGAAATTACTGCAAGGTTTCGAGTAGGAAAATTTTCCATTATTCAAAATTTCAATTTGAGTTTGTTTCAAAGACTTTTAGTGAAATCCCAAGTTTAAGAAAATGCAGAATCGTCTAAATTTTGTTTTAAAATCTTATCAGACGAAAAACAATTCATTCGTTCAAATTACTTTTTGTCGAATAAAAATTAATTATTCATTATGTTCGTATCGATAATTTTCGATTCGTTTAATCCGAAGCCCTGAAGGCAAATTTCGAAATACAACCGGATAATGTTGGGCAACTCTAACAAATTTCAATCCGAATGAGCCCGGCATTCGCATTTTCACATGAATATCCCCCAAATGAATATCCCCCAATGTGGAAGGGAACATGCATTCACAACAGTAATGGAGAGCACAACAATTTCCCATCCGTTGTCAAATGAGGGTCTCAAGAATAACAGCAGCGGGATAAAAACGGTAATTCTTCAACAGTCATTCGACAATACGGATATATTAAAAAAACCGGGTCCATTCCGTCGTCCGAAGTTTCTAGTTTTGTAAAAAAATCATTCAATTACACGAAGTGATGCCAGAATGGCTTCTTTCGGCGTAAACTCCCTGAGACAATAGCGAGGCAATGGCCTGTATTTTGAGGTCTAGGGGCGGTAACTTACATTCCACCCCTTATGGATCTCATTCCCCGGAAACTGTTTGGTCATCACGTGAAAGAGTGAACTCATATTGCTAACAATATAGTTTGCATCCTATTTAGTGACATTTCCTTATTCCACTTGCCCGAAAAACTCGTTTACATTTATTTGTATTTGGTTTTTCGCAATCTCCCACAATTTCGCATAGGCAGGTAAACAAGGAACAGTAAATTTCACTCTGTTTGTCCTCCCTTATACGGATTCTCCCTTCACAATAGAACTGATCCCAGAAATTCACACCTCGGTTAGAAAACACAAGAACAACGCAACCTGGCTTAAATTCCTATTCCTTAAATTCGTTGGTTCTGAAGAGTATTCGAAAACTACAGCTCTAACTCGATTGAAAAAAATTACTCCCTGATAGGTGAAATGCCATCTTAGATTGCAACCAGTGATGTTGCCGGTCAATGTTGAACTTTGAATTGTTCGTAATGACTAGCTGTTGAACTTCTCGCAAAAATTAAAGGAACAGAAAAATTTTCGAAATTTTTTGTTGATTTTCAACAAGCTGTATCTCAGTGAAAAATGGACGTATAGAAAATAGAAAAACCGAGTTTTGGAGCTTGGAGACTCTAGTTTCTGAATTTATTGGTTGAACATTTTTCGGGGTACTGGTAGCCATTCAATCCTCGGATAAAGCAAGAAGAAAAAGTTTCAAAATTTGAAAAAAAAATTATTTTGCTCTACTAGCACGGAAAAAAATTTCGAGCTAGACCCATGCAAAAGTGGCATAGCGTGCTTATTCAGCTTCAATTTTATTTTCACGCGACTTGGAAACGAATATTTTTCTTCAAGATATCAAATTTTGAATGCAAAAAAATGTTCAATTAAAAAAAATAATTTCACTTAACGTGAAAAAAGAGCAGAATAGTGCCATTTTGCCATTTCTTGGATTATGGACTGTATCTTCGTCAATATTCGGGGAAAGCTGAGGTTATAAGAAAATTTTATAGCCTAATGTACCCCCAAGACCCCCCTAAATCGGTAGATCGATTGGTTCAGCGGTTTTCCTGGAACGATTGATTGAAATTTTCAAAAAAATTAGGGGATTTTGTTTCTTAAACTTGACCTGATCTTAAAATCGATAATTACATTATTTCTTGAATTTTCACTATTTTTTTTTTTTAAGATAATTTATCGAATGATAAAAAAATTATTCACCATTTGAAAAATTTCGTAAAATTTGGTTCTGAAAATGTCTGAATTCTTCCGTTTTCTGCAAAGCATTATCAAACATTCAACTTGTCGACCAATTCGGTGAAAACACCGATTTAAAAAGATTAGGTCGAGTTGAGGTAACAAAAACTTTGTTCCCTAAATATTTTTCAAGATTTCAATCAATCGGTCCAAGAAAATCGCTGAACTGATCGATCTACCGATTCAGGAGAGACTTTGAGGAAATTTTCTGCCTGCTAGAGGATCAGTAGTTCTGGAGATATCGGCAGTTGAGTGAAAAAGGATCCTTTTGAATTCAAAATTTCTCGAATACCAATTGTCATATCCGAGTCCCGTAAAAAGCAAATTAAAGATTAATAAACAGGCTATGCGACTTTTGCATCGGTTCAGCTCGGAAAAATATTCATACGCGTAGAGAAAAAAAATTTGCTTCGTGCTCTACTGAGGATTTCATGGCTACCGGTACTTCGAAAATTTTTTTACCAATGAATCCAGAAGCTAGAGTCTTCAAGCTCCAAAAGTTGTTTTTTTTTATTTTCCATAGGACCATTTTTGACAAAGGAATAGCCTGCTGAAAATCACCAAAAATTTTTGAAAATTTTTCTGTTCCTTTAATTGTTGCGCGAAGTGAATATCATGGGAGTTCTCTGTATTTTTCTGAAAATGTTAAAGGTTTTCTGGAACAGAAAATGTCACAATCATAGTATTCAATATTAAAATCAACTTCTCGCAACAATCAAAGGAACTGAAAAATTTTTCAAATTTTTTAGTGTTTTTCAACAGGCTGTATCTCAGTGAAAAATGGTCTTATGAGAAATGAAAGAATCAACTCTTGAAGGTTGAACACTCTAGTTTTTGAATTTATTGGTTAATAATTTTTCAGAGTACGGGTAGCCATGCAATCCTCGGATAAAGCAATGGTAAAAAAGGCATTTTTAAATATGTATTCGAGATTTTTCAAAAAATTTTCTTGAATTTTTTTAAAATCTCTAAAACATTCGAAATTGGGTAAAGAGGGAAAAAAATCAATAATTGATTCTTGAAAAGAAGAGGTCGACTTTAAGGAACAAAAATCTTATTCCTCAAATGGCAAAATGGCATTTTCTTGTTTTTTTTCCACATTATCGTTACAGGTGAAACAAAAAATTTTCCATGCGCTCATAGCAAAAATAAAAATTTGAAAAATCTGAAAAAAATTTTCTTTGTGCTTTATCCGACGATTTCATGGCTGCCCATTCTCTGAAAAATTGTTTACCAATAAATTCAGAAATAAGAGTCTTCAAGGTTCAAAAGTTGATTTTTCTATTTCTCGTACGACCATTTTTCACTGAGATACATCCTGTTGAAAAACACCAAAAAATTTGGAAATTTTTTTTGTTCCTGTAATTGTTGCCAAAAATATATGATCACCATGTCTGAACCCATTAGAAAAACATAGATTTTGAAGCAAAAGTCTTGTTGAGCTTTCAATATAAAAATGCCATGAAAGTAGTTGCTGTAAACTACTCACAGCCCAAAGGAATTTATAGCCACCTTGACATGGAAATGTACTTGGTGTTTTTGGAAAAATTGCTCCTCATTTATCCGTTCTCATGGAGCGAGTTTCAAGTTCGAAGAACAAATATTGTTTTTCGCTTCCTGTTAACCCAGGTAACGGTGAAAGTTGAAATTCGTCTGGCATGGGCATGCTACAGTTCCCAGAGTTATCCGTAAGCATGGAACTTAAGCGGTTCAGAATTTCAACACTTCGCCGAAGGCTATCGCTATGCCGCAAAAGAGCCGTAGAAACTCCGAAATCAGCGTATAATGTAGGTCCCATGTTCATGCTGTTCAGACAGAAACACATTACCTATTAGCTTATTAATAGGGAGAATAACCTGGGGTTATATCACTACACCACATTTTCCCTCTACCTCTAAAAGTATATTAGCAGGAAGTGAAGACCTCATAATGGCTGTTCCATTTTGATAATTAAGGAACAACGTACATACTTAGTGATTCACCGTATTCCGAACTTCCATACTACACTTGGAAATTCTTGGACGAAATTAACAATGCGCAGATATATTTCATTATTTATGGTGTGCGCAGGAAAGGAACTGCTTAAGGTCGATATAAACTCGATATTCTCAAATGTTCGACTGTAGATCTTATTAAAATTTTTCTCATATCCATACGGAAACATCATTTGGAACATTTTAACAGCATAACACTTCAAGGCCTCTCACCCCTTGAAATTAAGGGATATTCGATTCCCTATTACATTTTCCAAATGAACTCAAACAGCCAAAGATTAACAAGAGTCTAAAAACCATACCTACAAAATAAAGTTGTGCTCTCCTGAAAATTCATCTGGAAATGCTATTCTCTTCTTCTTGGATGGAATTTTTGGAAGATACGAAGTTAATAATGCTTTGAAATCAAGGATTTGTGCTGTTCTCAAGTGTTGAAGCCGATAGTATTCCTAAAAAGTAGTATATTTGGAAATCAGGCATTAAAAGAATATGTAACTTTCAATCCTAGAATTATCCACTTTTCTTTGAAGTTATAATAATAATAATGGCTGGGGGGCCTCGGTCGATGGCCTGTTGACTTTGTCAATGAAGATCTGTTAGTAGTAATAATTTTCTACTTCAGAAAATACATCTCTCACGGTGTTCTACATGGTCTTCGTTTTTTTTTTATTCTACTCCAAATTTCATTAATTTAAAAATTGGTCTGATCAAGACTCCGCAACGTTACAAAACGTGATAGATAATAATAATAATAATATTTATTCGAGAGAAATAAATGAAAATACAAAACAAAGTAATGTTTTTTTTTATTGTTATACAAACTTTTTTTTTAATATCTATTGAAATATTTTATAGGAGATCTTGGAATTTTTGTGAAAGTTTCTTTAGGGTTTTCTCTCCCAGTCTCTAAAACAAGAAACAATTTGAAATTTTCTTCAAATAATGGAAGAAAATCCCCTGCCTAAAACTTGAGCACAAATTTGTCAGGGGCCAAAAAATTTTGACTCCGAAACGTTACGCAACTTTAGACTTCGAAGTTTTTTCTCCTTTTTCATTGTTAGGCGATAATTTTTTTTAAATATTTGGCCTCTGACAAATTACTGCTTGAGTTCTAAACAGGAGCCTTTCTTCTATCATTTGAAAAATTTTTCCTATTGTTTTATTGTTTCAGAGACTGGGAAGGAAAACCCTAATAAAACTCTCACAACAATTTTTTGAAAACGCTTGGTTTTCCAGCCATAGGAGATCATAATTACTAGTTATGAAAGGTATCGTAATTTTTGTTGAATTTTCCCGTCAGATTTTCCATCTAAAAATCAGTTTTAATTCAAAATGATATGGTTTGAATAGTCAATATCATATTGTCCGACTTTTCAGCCCAGAATTCCTAGAATTGTTTTTTATCAAGTCAAGTCGTCAAATTTACGTAATGTTTTCATCACTTCAAGCATTTCCATTTGTAACGACAGATTTTCTGGTCTTCTAATTCTTCATGTCGTGATTACTGAATACCCATAATTCAGTAAAGGTGGTAGGACGCGGATTCTTCAGGGAATATAATTTGACATTGAATAATTAATTGATTTAATTTCGAAATGCGGCCCATAAAAGTTTTTTCAAATTGAAGTAATTCCATCAATTGCGACACCAACACGCATTTATTCGTTTCTATTCTAGGAGTACATCAACGGTAATTTATTAGGCTTTGGCTCATAGCGCGAAGTAACAATGAAACAACTTTTTCAATCGAATATTCAAAATTACCAGCCAGCTGTTTCGCAGAATGTTTTTGCGTGTTATGACGAACATTCAGGACTGATGTGTTTCATATTAAAGGACTTGAAACCGGTTGCCTGGAGCCATTTGAATGAAGTTCCTGCGGCACTTTTTGATAAACAATTTTTGGTACATTAACAAAATGAATTCGAAGAACAGAGGGGTTTAAATTGCATCGCCTCAAACGAACAGTTTAGTTAGCAGGGAAACAATGTAATAGTGGATGGGGTTATTTATGTTTGATGAAATTCATTTTATGTAGCGCAAACAGAAGTGAATACACCGTACAAAACGATACAATTTAAGTTGGCCTTAGGTATACGCTCTCGACTGTTGATATAATTGCATGGAACACGTTTGCAATTTACAGTTCGCAGTTGAATTACCTTCGATTTCGCAGAAAGATGGAGTGCATCATCCCAGAATGAACCTAAATATCACAGGTTGGAGGTGTGGGTTGCAAAATAATTTTTTTTCTTTTGTGAATCCCGTTTTATATTATTCTGGGTTCCGAGTCACCATTAAGAAATGATATATCGATCGAAATATATTATAGGAGCTCTCTGCATTCTCTGAAATCTTTTTCATCGCCAATAATGAGTTACAGCTCCATTTTTCGAAAAAAACCACATTGAACAGATAAAACACTTTATGATTGGGCTCATCAAATTTTATCTACAACCGAAATAGGAAATAATTTTAAAAAATCATATCGAATTTAGAGAGGAAAATTTCGAAAAAAAATTATGATGGTAATCAGAGACCAACAAGAAACCGTCAAGAACAATCAATTTCATCAAATTTGATTCCTTATGTTCATGGACTCTCAGAAAAAATGAGAAGAATTGGTTCTGAATTCAAATTCAGAACCGTCTTCACAACACAAAATGATTCAAGATCTATACTGACAAAAACAGAACCGTTGCATGAGAAACAAAGGTAAAAAAAATTGTGTTCACAACATTTCCTGTATTTGTAGAAAAACTTACACAGGAGAAACATAAACATCTTTGGAGATAAGAAAGCGTTAACATAAAAATGATATGTGTGAAATAACACAAAAAATCTGATGACTTAACCTCATTATTGAAAAAAAATAAAATGAGGAGTCAGCTTGAATTTTGTTGTATGAAAATAATCTGGCCAAATGTTCAGTGAATCGTATTCGGATTGATATGTTAGGGAAAGACGTAATATTAGGAAATTCAGAGATAAATTAGATCAATGTCACCATCCTAGTATCTAGTATTAATCTATTGAAGAATATTTACGATTCTGAAGATAAATAATTTAAGAATTGGATAAAGACTCCGAAACTTTACAAAGTTCGAGATGTGATTTCTTTTTTCATTTTTGGGGCACAGCTTTTTTAAATGAATCTTCCCCTGACAAAGTTTCAAGCGGAACCTTTCTTATATCATTTTAAAAAAATTCTCTGGGAGAAAAACGCTAAAAAACTTATTTTTGATTGATTTCGGTATTTAATTTCAGTTTCAATATTCTGTCGAGAAGGTCTCTTCAAGCTTAGTTCGTCGATTAACTTCTTGATTCACTTCCCCCTCAACTATAAAAAATTCAGGTGGAGTTGAAAATTGTCTTGCGATCTCAAGAGTCATTTGGAGATGGTCCAAAGCGAGGGGTGACTAAACTTTTTTTCTCCCCTCCATGTTATTCCTCTGAAAAATTGTTCGCCATCGGATATTTATCATGCAATTCAAATGAGTCCAGCGTAAACGAGGTTATCCAAGAATTATGTTCAGTTCGGAGTTGAAACAATCTTTCCCGAGCAGATATTTCTAGGAAGTTTTCCTAGCCGAGTCCGCGTAATAAACAGACGAGCATCCAGCATCTGCAGTACGAAAAATTTTCCATCTGCTATCTTTCATTCGGTTGACAACTAACCGAAACAAATGACAGAGGTGCAGCAGCATTTGTTTTCCCATAATGCACTAAAAATGTTGGAATTGCGAACACATTTTCAGTTCGAAACGGAATCGATTAGCAGGCCTTTAAATGGATGAATGGGAAATGGTGGAGGCAGCAGCAATTATTCTGATTGTATTCAGAATCGTTCTTACGTTGATTAATTATCAACGCATGAGTCTCGATTCAAGGATATAGGAAAATGTGGACAATTATTACCAATTTATAGTGGTTCACTTCGACAGTCACATATAGCTGCACTGAATGCAACAAACGAACTAAAATACCACCAGCAAAAAGACATATTTCATTTAATATGTTTAATTGACGAACATCAATTGAGATATCAAAAATTCCGAAAAGTTCAGTGAAATGGGAAAATTGTCTAGCCTCCTCTTTTCACTGTTTGGCAACAATTTTCGAAAGGAATTAGTGCAAATTAGCGCACAAGTTTTTACTCAGGAGGCCAGGGGCCTTTTTTCGATCATTTAAAAATGATTTCTAATTGTTTTTTGTTTAAGAGACTGGGAAAGAAAACCCTTAAAAACGTTCACAAAAATATCCAATTCGTTTCTCGTCAGCTGATATAAATTTTTTCAAGGTTAAATTACTCGATTTGAGGTTCTCAAATTTTCAAAATGGCTGAATATTAATGAAGCAGCATTCAACTGACTCTTACGAAATGTATCCTTTGAAGTTCTGGCATAATTATGATAAGTTATGGTATTGTTCATAATGGAAGAAAAATTAAACAACATTAACGAAAATATACACTGCGCCAAAAAATTAACGCACATTCTGAAAATCTCAATTTTAATGAAAGTTAACTCTACATTGACTTTATAACTTATTTTTCATGTTCTCTCGGGAAGGTTTTGAACGAAACAAGACACATTAAATGGAAGAAAAATTCAGGATTTCAGTGAATCTTATGTGAAAGAAGAGAAATGAATAACTTTCAAAATACTGAAATGCTGATAAGTGATTTGATACTCGGTATTTCCACTCATACTCAAAATGAGTGATCTTAAAATGTTCTGATCTAATCCTTCCCAGATTTCTCCGAGCTGGATTCCTAAGTCATTAAGAGTAGCTGGATGATTTTCTTAACTTCTCAGCCTTCTATTGAGGTTGTCCCAAACCTACTCAATCGGATTGAGATCTGGACTTCTTGCTGGCCATTCCATTCCAGAGACTTCAACCTCTTCAAGGTACTCCTGAACGATGCGCGCACGATGGGGTCTGGCATTATCGTCCATGAAATGAAATGGCTCTACTACCTCTTCAAGAATGTTCCTTATATACTTATCAGCATTCATAGCTCCATTATCAACGAGCACTAGGTCTGTGAGGGCAGTCAAAGATAGCTGATTTTGAAGGAGGCGAGAGGTTGCAAACCGTTGTCTCAACGAAGCAACTCTCAAGTAACGTTCTTGAATGGCAGTTGTAACCCGTGGTCTACCTGTCTTCGGACATTCATACCTGTCTCCCAGAATCGCTGCAACATTCTGGACACACTTGTACGGTAAACTCCAAACCTTTCTGCAATTCTTGTGTATGTCCACCCTTCTTCTTGCAAAACTACCGCTTGGGCACATTCCTCTTGGGTCAAATTGCGTGTTTCTCGTTGCATAGCGATCGAGTGTAGAAAATCAAACGAAAGAAAAACTATTGATCACTAGAATTGATCGAGAACAACTGATTTTAGAATGGAGCCAATACATTCAAAATCTGATAATATCATCCTTTTTTATTCCTGCTGGAAAAAAAAACATCTGTATTGAAGAAAAACGTTGAAAGTGGATAACATATACATGCATAATTCTGAGAAAAATAATTGTCATTGAAAACACCTTCAATTGTAGAAGAAGTTTGAGATTTCCATAATGTGCGTTAATTTTTTTTGCGCAGTGTATATTCCGAAAATCATCTCATTCGATAAAGTCATTCACCAGATATGTTCAAAAATTACATTTTGTCATGGATATTTTTCCAACGAAAAAAAAGAATAAATTAAAACTCTTTCTGTCAACCTCAGGAACCTTCTTTTAAAATTTATAAACAAATCAAAGACTCACCCTGTAGAAAAACGCTTTCTGAAATCTTCTGCTTTCCATTAAAACCAAATCAGGAAATGATTCAATCCAATGAAATGATGCAGATCGGTATGAACGAAAAATGGAATTTGAAGAGCGATAAATACAGCAAATTCCTCAAGGTTTGTTTGAGTGTATGATGTGGTTTTCTTCTGTACCAGCAATATAAATACGCCTGCAGATTCAACCAACCGAATAATACGCCTATAAGGGGATATGTGCAATACGAAAATAAGCACGCGGTGTAATGTTTCCTTGTTATATATCGCGTTACATCTTCTTTTCAGTCGGAGAATTTGAAACTGCGAGAGAAGTTAATTGATTTTCAAGCATATCCGTCATGTTGAACATAAGGGTTCTTTAGAGAGTAATACATATGAAACAATAACAAATTATACGAATTTTTTGTTTGAAAAACAAACTTATTTTTTAATGGCTTCCAGTAATGCTTCTGCGTAAATTCTTGCACTAATTCCTCAGGAGCAAATCAGTTGAAAATAATTGTTACCTGAATTTGAACCATTAAAACACGTGAAATTTGGGATCCTATATCCTCTATCAGACAAAATGTTAAATTTTCAGTCATGATTCTTACATTTTCCATTTGAAAATTATCAACACAAAAGACATTGATTTTTTAAATTTAAAAATTTCTTCAGGTCAGATATTTATTGAAATATTGTCGGGGAGGTCTCTGCATTTCTCTAAAAACTCAATTTGGGTTTTCTCTCCCAGTCTCTGAAACAAGAAACAATAAGAAAACATTAATAATATTAGAAAGGCCTCTGCGTAAAAATTTGAGTACTAATTTGTCAGGGGCTAAAACTTTACAAGAAAAAATTGTTGCCTAACAATGAACAAGAAGAAAACACTTTGCACTCTTAAGCGTAACGTTTCGGAGTCTAAATCAGATTCCTTCGTCAGACAATTACTAGTTTTCATTCAACTTCGTAGAATCGTGACATAATAATAATCCAGAAATCAAAAAATTGGCACGATTCTACGAAGTTGAATGAAAACTAGTTATTGTCTGACGAAGGAGTCTGATTTAGACTCCGAAATGTTACGCTTAAGTGTTCAAAGTGTTTTCTTTTTGTTCATAGTTTGGCAACAATTTCTTCTCATGAAGTTTTGGCCCCTGACAAATTAATACTCAAATTTTTACGCATAGGCTTTTCTTATATTATAAAAAAAAATTCTAATTGTTTCTTGTTTCAGAGACTGGGAGAGAAAACCCAAATCAAGTTCCTCAAGTCAGTCAAGCTGAATTCTTATCTTTACTCAACAAAATACAAGTGGACTTAATTTTTTTTATCAGGTGCTTTCATTGAAAGCGTTCTGTTATTCCAATTCATGAAATGATCTCCGATATTTTATTAAACATTATCTGCATTCTGCTATCTATTAATTTCTCCATTGTCAAAGTTCTTCGTGTTAATCTCTTAAGGTCTTGATATCTCCCTAAAAATGCAGGAAATATTTCCTATATTAAAACAAAAATGTTATTTCAAAATCAAAAAAGCTTTCGAAAATACAAATCCATGAATTCCTGGGTTCCCCTTGATAATAATTAATACAAGATTAACGATTGCAGCACTCTCAATTCACAAATTCTAAATTATTTCCTAATTTTCTAATAAAAAAATTACACAGCCAATTCTACTTTCAGCCACATCTCCGAATAGGTAATCAAATTAACTTTTATTTAATGTATAACATGCATTCCCGTTAAAAAAAAAATTAAGCAGAGCGTAGGAGGTGAGAAATATCAAATTCAAAAACGAATACGATGAATTGCTTTTGAAATAAAAAATCGACGAGTGCTAGGATTTTCCTTAATAATTCTCGACAAGTTACGTTACCTATCCTAAGATCAATCTGGGCTAAAAGAGTCCTGTATTCCAATGAGATTTTCAAAGGAAAAACATTTGATATTTAAGAAACCGGAGGCTTTCATCCAACGAAAGATTTCGAGAAATTTTCAAAGTTATTTTAATATCTGAATTGAACTTCGATCCCTTCGCATTCACCATTTTGCAATTGCATGTTTAATTTATGTACTGGAGTTTCATTTTATGATCTTAATTCAGAAGAATCTCTTGTTTTTTCATTGACTGAATTAAGGACATTTTATTCTGACGTATCTCAATAAATGAGAGTTAAAGAAGTTCACTTATATTTGTATGAACGTCAGTGAAGAGTGTTACTCAAAAATTCTCGAAATCATTGAAGATGAATAAATTTCAACTAGAACTCGAATTCACACAATATGAGTGTAAAATCTGATTCTCATTCGATTGATATGTAACATTTATATCAGCCGCGAATTTCCCAAATGAAAATAATCGTTTCAGATTAAATGAAAATAAAATAAGATGATACAATTTATGAAGATCCAGTATCAAAATAGATTAAGTTAAATCAAAAATTACCATATCATGCATACGATCTATTGTTACAAGCAACCCTTAGTTGGGGGATCGCTTTCGTGACTTTATGCTCAATTCAGGCGTTCGCAAATTCTTCATAGGCGTTATGCAAACTTCTGAAAATTGAGATTGATGAAGGCGAAATGTGTGGAATGTAATAACGTGAATGCGAACACATATTTTATTGAATCCATTGACCGAACAACAGGATGGGGAAGCAATCCGAAGTGATTAGTTCACGAATGTTATATCTTACATTGATCAAACATTTCTTATTCTGTAAAATTAATTTATTATGGAAGAATATTTCTTCACATTGGATTGACATCCAACGCATCAATTTGAATTTCGTATTTTTCATTAAGATTAGTTGATTTATCTTTTGCGCTGAATATTATTCATCCAATGACAGAATATGTTCTTCGAAAACTCAACCTTTACAGAGGTATAAATAAAATCGTTTACGTCGTACTTGGTCAGAAATAATTCTTCATTAATCCTCAAGTCAAGAAGGTTCAAGAGTTCATATATCCTCGAAAGTATCACTTAAATATTCATTCACAGTATAATAACATTTTCTAAGAAACATTGCCCTAACTGATTTCTTATAAATATTCACATTTTGAGATTTCAGATGAGAAGGTAAATAATTATACAACCTAGTTAATAATTCGGTGGAAGCTCAGATTTTTCAGTTTCTTATTTCTTGTATTGATTATAGTCATGCTGACTCGATAATTCAACTTGCTTTCGTTTTCCTTCAAATACTAAAGAAATTTGAAAATGTAAATTGATGCGGGGGTAAAAGGTCATATTTAATAACGATAGACCTACAAGAGAATCTGGGAGCAATATTGAACACTACTGGAATGAACTTTAAACTACTCGATGAAATTCAATGAAAATATGAGATCATAAACAGTGGTAGAAGAACCTCTTAGAATTCTGCTCTTAAATTTAAATTAACTTGTTTAGTTTACCAAGTGCGGACTAGGTTGTGATTTTCAATGCTACATTTTCAACACTGTATGTGAAAAGGAGTTGAAAATACAAATTTGGATACAAATTAAAATGTGAATGAACCACATTTTAAATTTTTCTACATTATATGGTCGGAATTTGTAACCTTTAACATATTGAGGCCTGAGGAAGCGAATGTGATTTGCGAAATATATGTACAAGACACTCTGACATATTATAATTGTCCTATTCCCACAAAAAAATTTCCATTATTAAATCTTGGAGGACATTAAGTAATATTTTAGTCCGTTATAAATAATAAAACTACTTCTATTATTATTTTATTTTCCAGAAACTGTTCATTTTATCGACAATGAACAAGAGTACTTTTTCGTTAGATTAATATTCAAGGTATACAAATCTGCTTTTTTCAACACTTTATCAAACAAGGTGATAAACATATAAGCTTCAAAATTCACAATTTAGTCCACCCCTGATTAATTAAATAAACTTATTTAACCATGAATTCGATATCAATACCCTTCTAGCGGCTCCCTAACAGCAAGTGATATTGAATTAATTTTTTGGCCCTTCCGAGCATTTTTTCCATCTCAAAGATCCAAATTCGGCGTGTGAAAGTTATTGACTCACTCTGTAAAATAATAAAGCGATGAAAAAAAAAATACACTGGTGCAGGAAATTGAATTGCCTTTCCAGAGAGGTGCTACTCAATTCCTTTTCTCTATTCAAATATGAGAACTGTTAGGGGTTGCGGCTAGAGGGGTAGTGATATCAAACTGATTTCAATAAAATTTGACCAGTCCGAGCGTTTTTCCTTATTCCATCCCAAAGCTCAAAATTCCGGGGCCCACCCTGTATGTTTTGAAATTTAGACAAATATGAAATATGTAGTACAATGCATAACTACCACACACGAAATTTGAATATTTGTTACCCCAAACAAAGACTTTCTACCACTGAGAAACATCCAACTTTTGCCTGTATCAGAATAGACTTCCTGAAGAATTAAAAAAATGTACAAATGTTATGATTTTCAAAAAGTATTTATAGGAAATTCGAACCCTATTCTATTAGTGATTATCTGGATAGAGAGCTAGGAAGTTGTATACCCAGTTTTTTTGTTTTGTTCTGACGTTGTTCCATTTAATGTGCACTTACCAATGTCTGTGGCATTCTCTGATATGAAACTATTATTATTATTCTAATGTTCACGCTTTCTAATTGCTAATGGTCTTGATGTTTCTCCTGTATAAGATTTTCCACAAATACAGGGAATATTGTAAATACAATTTTTTGACTTTTGTTTCTCATCTAAAGTTTTAGTTTTTGTTATTATAAATCGTAAATCAAGTTTTGTTTTGAAAACGATTCTTATGTTGAATTTAAAACCAATTCACTTAATTGTTAGGCAACAATTTTTCATAAAGATTTGGTTCCTGACAAATTGGTGCTCAAGGGACCTTTCTTCTTTTATTTAAAAATTTTTTAATTGAAATAAAGTTCTCAGACATATGCAAAGACCTCTCAGAAAATATTTCAATAGATATCTGACAAAAGCTTATTTGAATTTAAGGGCAGTACAATTTTTATATCAAGTACTTTAAAATTTATTTCAATGAAAAGGATTTCCAGTGGCGTCATTTGATAGGCTCTATCTCCATAGAGAGGGCCGCTAGTGAAAGAATCATGGGAACATATCATCTTATTCCTTATGTTTTATCTGAATCCGGGAGATTTTCCACATTTTCCCGGACACCCTGTATAAAACTGATGTATATTTGCCTCAGATCGACCGATTGTTAATTAATCAATTGATAATGACGTGATGAACGTAAGGAATATCAATACATCAACCTCATCTCTGGGGGAGTGCTAATTGAAAAACAAAGTCAACAAAAGGTTATTTTACGCTAGTGGCAAATAAACAAGAAACAAAACTGGCTAACCCTTTTCCTGAGGAGCAAGTGATGCTAAGCACGCTATTACTGTGACGTGAACAAATCGATTTTCACGAAACCTTATGCAGATTATACAACCGCATTATAATTAATCAAGGCACATTATGAGCAACTCCGTTCCTTGTGCTACCACAGCTAGCATGTTGCTTTCTTGCCAGTCTTTTCAGAACGCAGCCTGCCAAGATAAATTTTTCATTTTCCTGGATGGTCCAGTTATCGCCCGAATTTTTTTTTACATGTTAAAACCTTGTATGAATCTTGTTCATTCATTCATCGAAAGAATTGATGACATTTTTGTAAACACACACCACAATTCTCAAATTTTACCATTCCTTCACTGATTTCATTTAATGGAATTAGTTTTGATTTATCCACCTTGCTGCGACAGCTAAATTTTGAATGAATCATCTGTTCTTGCCACTGGATTGATTAAATGTTAAATCTGTTGATGTTGCGCTTTCATAGCATAAGTTTCTTTTTTAAACGAAAAAACAAGATTTTCCTGCTGCCATTTGAATATTTCAGTGTGATAGAGTCAAGAATACTGACAAAATTACGTGGCATTATTCAGGCAGTTTCTGAATATGTATCTGTTTCGTTTCAGTTAGCAAATTAACATCTTTATATTCATCTTATCGGTTGTTCTCTGAATTTTTCGTGTGAATTCCGATCGCACTAAGCAAGTGTATATAGATCGATTTTAATGTCGGCCTACTTTGAACCCAGGGGAAAAATATTCTCACGAAGTTATATTATATTGTGGAATTTTCATTAACCTTACCTGAAAGTTTTCAATGGGAGTTCTAGACGAGGCGAATTATTGGGTTTATTTTCAATAAATAACCTGAAGAATCGTTCCAAAAAAAAAAAGAACTTCACCTCTTCTGGAATTTCAACAGTTCACGTCCAGTGAAATGAAGTTTTTAAAAATCGCGAAAAAGAAATCGTTCAGAACTTCGCTCGGAAACTACAACAGCTAATTGTTCCCGTCTTCTCTGATCCAAAAGTTCATCGAAAATAACTAACAAGCGTTTTTGATTTGGCGATTGAAAATCAGACATGATTAGTAAGAATTTAACAAGATTCTTCGAACGACGTTCTAAATGATTGATAATTTCGTTCGCGTTAATTCGATCCTTGATCCGAACATTTTCGACATACGTAAAATTTCAGCGTATCAGTTTCACGATTCATCAAGAGATGAAATTGGCCTTTGTGTTATTCAGGAGTAGAAAGCAATTTCCATTAGGGTCCGATCAAATCTCCCGTGAAACAAATCATCCCCTAGGCTACGAACGAATGTGTATTTCCTGAATGGACTAGATAGTTATCAAGTAGCAGATTCAAAGGTGCAACGATTTTTAAAATAACCCCCATCCAGGATGTAGCTACAAACCGGAAAATCCCGCTATTTCCAGAGGCTTTACAGGGTGTTCCCCCTGGATTGTACATATTGTATCATAGGTCAATACACACCTAATGAATTCTTAAATATAGATTGAAATATATTATAGAACGTCTTTTCATTTTTCTGAATTTTTTAAAGTTTTCTCTCCGAGCTTCTAGAACAGAAATCAAGAAAGGCCTCTTGTCAAAATTTCGACGATTTAGTACTACATCCCCTGAATTAGAAGAGATATAAAATAAGTAATGTACAGGGTGATTTTTCGTATTTCACTCAATAGCTATTTCAGTTAATATTGTTCGTACAAAAACGTTTGAATGGGCAAACTTGAAGTATTTTCCATGGGCAAGTCGCTACAGTGTCTAGTTTTCATGCTACAGGGTGTTCTGGGAATTTGGCCAATATACTATACTTCATTGGCTATAACACAGTATTGTAACTAAGCTATCCAAGAAAAACATCTTTTAAGCAGTTTTTTTGTACTTTTTAACGGTGCTATCGAAATTTCAGTTTCGCTTCAAATTTCGGAAAATTAAAAAAAAATTCAAATGGAAACCATAATTGCTGTAATATTTTTCAATGGACTTTTCTTAGACAATTTCAAAAATACATATAATGATATGTATCCGAATTTATTATTTGACTGAAATTTCGAAAAAACACCTTTGTTCAACATAATTCAAGCAGGCTGTCAACGGTGGAAACTGTGATTAAAGATTTAAAATCTGTGTTTTTAAATAGTAGAAACAAAAAGTTTTGAGAAACACAAAAAATGTCCCTTTTTTGGATTTTCGATATAGCAACTCGGAATTGTATCATGATATTTATTGTTGAAATTGTGTAAGAAAAGTCTTTTTAAAATATTATAGCACACTAGGTTTTCTCTTTCAAATTGTTTTTTATTTCTCTAAAGTTTCAAGAGGCACTGAAATTTCGATAGCACCAGTAAAAAGCACAAAAAAACACCCTAAGAATGTTTTTATTTCAAATGCGTTAATTGCGGAAGTTATGGCGAATTATAAAAATGGAACAAATTCTAAAATCACCCTGTAGCACGAAAACTAAGACATCGTAGAGGTCTTCAGCAATTCATGTTTCTCGAAAAAATAGAACATGACATGTCGGTTAGTTTTATTCTTTTTTTATGTAGGAAATATAGTATTAAATCATCAAAACCTGACCACCCTGTACACTAATTTCTCAGGGATCAATTGTTTTCGAAGAAGTGTTGCCTAACGATGACAAAAAAAATTAAACTTCGAACTTTCATATTGGGTAACAATTCGGAGTTTATATCAGACAATTCTTAAATTCATTAAATTCTTGAAACATCCCAGAGCTGTCTGACTTAACTTATTTTCACATGGCTGATTTTTATATATGTTTTGTAGAATATTATTTCTAAAATAGTATCATAAGTATCAGACACTTTTCATTGGCCAAAACTTTTGTCAGACGCTTTAATACTCCAAAAAAAAAATTAGGAATGAACTTATTTTTACATTTCTGATTTTTAAATATGTTTTTGAGGTAGTGTCATATTTCATTAGTTTGACCAATTGTAGTGACTAAACATCCCCTAAAAACAAAAATGATTCAGCTCAATAATTCTCGTGTTTAGGGGATGCTTAGTCACTACAATGTGTCCAACTTATGAAATATGATTTGATAACTATATTCACTTAGGATCTATGATTTGATAGTTACCTCAATAACATACTTAAAAATCAGAGATGTGAAAATAAGTTCATTCTTTTTTTTTTGAGCTTTAAACCGCCTGACACAATTTTTGGTCCATGGAAAGTATCTGACACTTATGAAACTATTTTAGAAATAATAATCTACAAAACATATTTACAAATCAGCCATATGAAGATAAACTACGTCAAAGAGCTCTGGCATCTTGGACTATTTGATTTATCTCTGAATTTAAGAATTGTCTGATCAGGGAGTCTGATATAGACTCCCAAAAAGTTATATAGTTTGAAAGTTAGAAGTATCATCTCTTTTGTCATTTTGAGGCAACAATTTTCGGATGAATTCACACTTTTCCTAATTTATTTTTGTTTCTACCTATTTCTTGTGAATTTCCTAGTCTCTCCTAACTTTCCTTAACATTTCATTATTTCTTTTTCGTTCATCCATGCAGTCGTACATTAATGTATTTTTTGTATTCCGAATTCCTTATTTCATATTCTTCATTAAATCCCCAAATAGTCAGACATACCTTTGATATTTTATTTCATTCCAAAAGTTGAACGAACATCTCATGGAAAATGACATAATTAGAACACACCGGATGATAAAATTGTAATCATAATCCCACACGTAAAATAATACATCTGTAGAGTATATTTGTTTGAGGTACTCAGGTGAATCCAATATTTCATCGCATAGTGTGATAATAATTTATAACGAAACTTGATTCTGATCTCTGGCTAAAAGCTAGTAGGTTAATTACAATGCTAGAAGTAAGAAAGGAACAACAAGTCCAATCTGGTAAGTGATGGCTTGTGTACCTGACCATAGGGTTCTTGTAACGATATGTTCGAGATGTTAGAAGAGCTTTGTTCGGTTAATCAAACACGAGTATCTCATATTTGAAACAAGGGGATGATCAGGCTTGTGAAACCCCATAGTTTACGTTCTCACCTTTGACCTGTAAAGGAAAACTAGGCAACTGTCTCTTTCTGATGCAAACATTCTCAGAAATAGACGAATATATTCGTGAATGGATGCATTATTCTGGAACTCTGGAAATACGTTCTTAAAAAAAATACCGTAGCTTGATTGTGAGTGCAACATGGCATAATGGAACGTTTTGAAAACGTCATTGCTAACTTGATCTCTCAATGCATAAATAACCGATTTTAACTTTTCCAACATGGTTTGAACTATCTATATGAACTCGCAGAAACTTTTCACATTATTCAGTATTCATTCAGTATTATTGTACGTAATGTTTCTGGATTGATCTTATTATTCACGACAAGCCGATTTTCAATGCTGCATTGAGTAACCCTGTCCATAGCATGTATTTACAATGTTAAATGCAGAAATGATGCAGTCTGCATCAAGAAAATTGATGAAAATAATAAAAAGCAGTGGTCCCAAGGTAGTACCATGTGGCACACCCAACACGAGGTGCATCAGAAATAGATTCTTTGTTTTCTATTTTGAAAGTAGCTCTCAATTAGTTTGTATTACTAGAATCTTAATTTCTAGATAGAGCGTGGTTGATTTGAATCCGTCAAAAATCAGTGATATCTACGATCCCAAGAGGATGGACCAGCAAAAACGATAATGGGATGTACGTAGATGTGATTCCTGGTTATGTTTAGGATTTCAAATGGTCGAAATTTTTTTAATCCCTCGTTTGTTGGAAAAACATATTACTCTAGGGATGCCCCGTAACCGGTAATGGAAATCATTATTTATTCACGATGAAGCTCTCTCATTGTTCGTTGATGGGATTTTCCATTCGAATTCCTCACATCGAAAAGTACCTTATATGGAATGAATACCAGCATTACGTCTGTTAACAGCATAAAGCAGCGTTTATAGATTTTGCAATCTGATATCGGTTTCACTTATCCTTCCTCCCAGTTACATAACCTCAAACTTCCTGTCGGCATGGTTGCGTTTTAACCTTACCCCGTTTCTGAACGCAGAAAAAATTTGGTGCATCAGATGTAAACATTGTATTGTTGACATTTTATTCACTTTGCGTTTATTATAAAGACGTGTCTTATCGCATGCTAAAGCCACTCCTCCACCGTTAAATTTATATTTACCCGTGTTGTTGTTGTCTTTTCGTTCTGTTTAGTTTCCATGCCTTCACAAATAGAAGAGAGCAATCCACAGCAATTATTCAACTTCAATAAATTCTGTATATCTTGCTCGCCTTATAACTACGTCATTTTCGAATGTCCTGATTTCATTTTATCATCATAGATTCTATTCGAACTCTTTTCATGTTTTCCACGTTATACAGGGTGGGTCTTTGACTTGTACAATTGTAAAAAAAAATTTTTATGAAATGCAGAAACACTTTTTGTCCTTGGAATTTTTTTCGATTCAGCGGAGGTGAATAGATACAGGGTGTTGAAAATCCATAAAAAAAATTAAATTTTCGAATATATCTCGTGAATGATTACCGAATGAAATAATTTTTTTTACAGGAGGCTGAAAGTGCAATTGCCGCCATGAATGGACAATGGCTGGGCAGCAGAAGTATTCGCACTAATTGGGCTACCAGAAAACCTCCAGCTCCCAAGAATGAAGGTATGCATAAGAACTATAAATAAAGTTTAACTTATTGTCAGCATGAAGGCAATCGCAAAAAAATTCGTTGGTAGGATAAGCTTAGATTCGATAGATAAAAAATACTGTCCATTAAATATTCAACGTATTATTTTCTATATCTCTAACACTTACCATAAATTTGGTATCCTCTTCAAGTAGTTGGAATATCATACAGATACAACATAAAAAACAGAGGTGCTCGAAGTGAACCTTGTGGAAGACTTTCGTTCAAAGTTTCGGAATTACCTTTATCATAATCTGTAAAAACACGAAACTTTCTGTCTGATAGCACATTTTCTGATAGTTTAAACATTTTTCCAAATTTTATTTGATTATGAAGTTTATAAATTGTACCATCTTTCCATAATATATCGTTGCTGTATCTGTTTTCGAATTTTTATCAAGCCCTGAATGTAATGAGACTAAGAATCTGATCACAGCAATTTCTATTTTTACTAAAACCTCCATGACAATTTAGTGAAGGTAAGTGAAATGGATATCACATATCACACAGACATAAGTTTAAAAGAAGAGGAGATAAAAGTGATCCTTGTGAAAGATAATTTTTCAAAGATTCGAAATAACTAATATAAATATCAACAAAAACAAGAAACCTTCTGTCGGATAGCATATTCTCTAGGAGTCTAATCATTTTCGACAATTTTGTAAAGATAAGTGAAAGGGATATCACACAGATATAAGTTGAAAAGAAGAGGATTTATCAAAGTTTTGAAAAAAAGACCGTCAAAAAAAATCGATATCTTTTCCCTTGTGGCATATTTTCTAATGAACTGCCTCACATGAGTTAGGGATATTTACATAAATTGCAAAAAAATATAGTTTAAATAGGATTTTGTGATGAAAATTCATATTAATATGATTTCAAGTTGCAGGAAATAAAATGAATTTTAGTCTGCAGCGTATACAGGGTCAAAACAATGTATGACCTCCACAGGCATCAATAGCAGCTTGACATCTTGTTCGCATACTACACACAAGGTTGTTGAACAATTCTGGGGGAATTTGGTTCCAAAAACGGGGCAGAAGCTCTCTCAGATCATTTAAGGATTCTAGAGTAGGTTGATGATTATCTTATCTTCTTTGCATATTCTATGCAATTCAAATCTGGTGAGTGCGGAGGTATTGGTAAATGTGGAATACCAAGCTCCTCGCGCGCATTCTCAACGATGGCTGAACGGTACGATCTAGCGTTATCGTCTAGAAATTGAAAAGTTTCACCAATATTAGCTTGAAAATTTGGCAAAACATTGTCAATGACATACTCCCTATAGTGTAAGGAGGTCATATTCCCAGGACAAATGTGTAGATCTGTGCGCCTGTTGATACATATCCCGGTCCATACCATGACACTACCTTTCGGAATGGATGGACTTCTTGGACATAACGAAGATTACGGGGTATGCCTGGGATTGTCCATACCTTTATTCTTCGAGAATCTAAAATTCGTTCATATCTGGATTCATCAGTGAAAAGGACACTACGCCATTGATCGTTCCAATTGACATGTTGCCTTGCCCATTTCAGTTTTGACGCTTATGATCACGTGTTGATGGAACTTCTCTTAATGGACGGCTAGAACCTAGATTCACCTCTCTCAAACGACGTCTGATGGTTTCGATGGAATCTTGGACCCCATCTGCATTTTGAAGAGTATTCCGTAGCATTCTACTCGTAGATGTAGGCTTTCTTCTCGCGGAAACGCTGATGAAACAATACTGAGCATGTGTTGTTTTTCATCGCCCACCAAGCCTTGGTCTTTCCAACATGGAACCAGTCTCCCTGAACCTATTCCAAAGACGAGATATTATACTTTGGCTGGCTTGGAGCCTTTCGGCTACAACAACCTGAGTTAGGCCACCCTGTAGCATTCCGATAGCCCTATTAGCCTCAGCGTTTGTTGATTTACGTCTTGGCTTTTTCAGAAAACTCGTTCCAAATCGAAGCCGTTGATAAACTGACTCTATTTTAAAATAAGAACATTCATGAAGCATATGCAAAGAACCAAATTTCAGAAAAAAGGCGACCAGATTGACGAAATGTCTCTTACCGATTTTTATTGGATCGATTCAGGTTGTTATTAAGTGTTAAATGATTTTTACAGCGATTTTCTCGAAAATTACATAGTTTTCAAAACGATTGAATACGATATCCCTAACTTTTGTGGTGCAGTATATTTATAATTAAAAACTTTTTTGATGAACGTAGTCGAAGTAGTGAAAAATAACCAGAGCAAATGATGAATCAGTAAGTGCATTTATCTAGGAAATTCGAGAGGTGATCCTACCCGTCAATTGACTTCAACTGCAAGTTATTCAACGAATTGTAAATTCCAATACGTCTGTTTCAATGGACATTCACAGACGGTGAACCAACAGTGGAACAGAGGGAACAATAATGAGCATTAACTGACGTGAAAATAAAGGAGCTTTGTTTAAAATTCGCCGTGTTTTCATTTATTCGATTCCGTGCATGCTGTGTGTGGAATCCATTATGAATGAGGCGAAATTGTTACAGAAATGCAGCTTGTTGCCGGCATAAATTATGCAGAAGCAGTTCGCTGCAATCTTTTATTTTCAATTTCTCAAATGCAAGGAGTCGTACTTGAGTGTGGTGATACCCGAGAAAACTTGTATAAATCCCGAACATACTTGAATTCTGCGGGTTATCCCATGAGGCACTCTCCGCTAAACAGTTTATCCGGTAAATTGAAATATGTCCACGTCACCGCAATGTCAACCATGCAGCGAAATGGTTCCCCAGGGGGCTCAAATAAGAGGGGACAAAGAAGAGAGTCTTCCTCGGGGTTGACCTAATCAGGGCCGATTTCGTGGCAGCCAAGACACATGTTTTATGCGGCTTTATGCAAACAGGAAAAATGAAAATGGCTGTGCAACTTCTGCCTCGGGCATACTACTTTAAATTTCGGTGAAAGACCTACTTAAGCGGGATGAAAATTGGAAAATTCTGTCATTAACGTAGGTCTGCTTCTGACTCCTTTTCAGTTGCTATCAGCAGGAGAATACACTACTGCTTTTCTCAGAACCAATCCCTGAAAATAAATCAATTTAAATATTTTTTTAGAGAAATTCGACAGGACCAAAACAGTTGTAAAAATAGTTTCGTACCAATGAAGGAACAATGTTACTATCAAAACAACCATGGTCTATATGCTTTTTTCAATAACATATCTATCCATCGAAGCAATCGATAGATACTTAGATGCTACACGTGATACAAATGGTAGCTTTCAATGCTCAGTATTTATCTGTCGATACTTTCATCAGACAAAATCGTAAAATTTTTAGAATGGTTAATTTTGAAATTTCCTAACCTCATTTTCAGTTCTTAATGAAATAGTCCAAAAACGATCTATTCCTATATTGTGTTATTTTTCATCGAACAAAATAATACAAGTAGAATCTTCAAATTTTCTTCTGTTATCTACTAATTTTGCTAATTTTAATGTTGGTTTTCATGCCTTCGTGAATTAATTGTTAAATATTATCGACTGAAATATACACTGCACAAAAAAATTAAGACACATTCTGGAAATTTCAATTTTAATGAAAGTTAACTCTACATTGACTTTATAACTTATTTTTTATGTTCTCTCGGAAGGTTTTGAACGAAACAAGACACATTAAATGGAAGAAAAATTCAGGATTTCACCGAATCTCATGTGAAAGAAGGGAAATGAACAATTTTCAAAATACTGAAATGCTGATAGTGATTTGATGCTTGGTATTTCCACCCCTTGCGTTAATTCATACTCAAAATGAGTGAGTGATCTTGAAATGTTCTGATCTAATCCTTCCCAGATTTCTTCGAGTTGGATTCCTTAGTCATTAAGAGTAGCTAGATGATTTTCTGAACTTCTCAGCCTTCTATTGGGGTTGTCCCAAACCTGCTCAATCGAATTGAGATCTGAACTTCTTGCTGGCCATTCCATTCGAGAGACTTTAACCTCTTCAAGGTACTCCTGAATGATGCGCGCACGATGAGGTTTGGCATTATCGTCCATAAAGATGAAATTTTCACCAATGTATGGAGCAAATATAATAAATATAAAATACTTATCAGCATTCATAGCTCCATTATCAACGACCACTAGGTCTGTGCGAGCAGTCTAAGATATTCCACCCCATACCATAATCGATCCTCCCCGAAACCTGTAGTATTCAGGAAATTGCTCTGAGCATATCTTTCATGTGGACGTTTGTATACAAAGGAACGTTGATCACAATGGTAGAGGCAGAATCTAGACTCATATGTGAAGACAACTTTTTCCCAATCGGCCTCTTCCCGATGGATATGCTCTCTCGCAAAATACAAACGCGCCCTTCGATGGGCTTCGACACGAGGCCTTAATTCATATTCTCTGAGGCGATTTATTATTGTCTGAGTGCTAATTTGCACCCCATGAGTTTGCTCAAGCTGATTCTGAAATCGTTGTCTCAACGAAGAAACTCTCAACTAACGTTCTTGAATGGCAGTTACCTGTGGTCTACCCTGTCCTGGTCTTCGGACATTCATACCTGTCTCCCTGAATCGCTGCAACATTCTGGACACACTTGTATGGGAAACTCCAAACCTTTCTGCATTTCTTGTGTATGTCCACCCTTCTTCTCGCAAAACTACCGCTTGGGCACATTCCTCTTGGGTCAAATGCGTGTTTCGCGTTGCGTAGCGATCGAGTGTAGAAAATCAAAAGAAAGAAAAACTATTGATCACTAGAATTGATCGAGGACAACTGATTTCATAATGGAGCCAATACATTCAAAATTCTATGATATCATCCCTTTTTCCCGCTGGGAAAAAACATCTGTATTGAAGAAAAACATTGAAAGTGGATAACATATGCATGCATAATTCTGATAAAAATAATTATCATTGAGAACACCTTCAGTTGTAGAATAAATTTGAGATTTCCATAATGTGCGTTAATGTTTTTGAGCAGTGTATTATGAGAGGTCTCTGCAATCCTTCTGAAATTTTCAAGTATTTTCTCTCCCAGTCTCTGCAACAAGAATCAATTAGAAGAATTTCTGAATGACAGAAGGAGGGTCCCTGCCTAAAACTTGTACACTATTTTTTTAGAGGCCAAATTTTTTCAAAAAGTGGTTTCCTAACAATGAAATAAAAAATAACATTAAGAATTATTAAACTTTGTAACGTTTCGAATTCTATATCAGACTCCTTATGTGACGAATTCTCAAATTCAAGAACATCCTCAGAAAAATGGTGAAATGAATTTTCTTAAATTTCTAGAATTCTTTATCAATTTTTATTTACTTATTAATGAGTTCAGTTCTATCGAAATCAATTATCAATTTTTCCAGTTATTTTTTGTAAGATTCTTCATTGTTCGAAATGGTTGAACGTTGGGGCAGTAGGAGGAACATCCTTAGAGCGTAGTATATTTGATCAATTCTCGAGTCAGGCAATGTCAAATTGATTGGAGTCCCCGACATTGGTTGAAACATCGATCAAGTGATTCGATTGGTTCGGATTTACGTTTTTTATGTGAAATCTGGAGGCCAATTTGAAAAAACATTTTCCCTTGTTTTAGTAATTTGCCACGTTCAATCTGGAAACCTGTGTCACTTGTATGAATTTGATCCGTAATAATGAAAAGTTTCCATAGAGTTCACAGTGTACGAGATAAAAGGGAAAGAGAGGCATCAAATTGTATCTTCAAGTTGCTGAAGATGAGGAGGAAATTTCTCATCTATCGGAGTTTGTTGCTTTATTGAAAATAAATACGAAACTTTCCATTTAGATGCAATATATATTCAGCAACAAAGCCTGCACAGAACACAACCGGTTCTCCTATAACACACTCTGCGCTACTCAAGCATCTCACAAAGAGCTAGGGAAGTCGATATAAAAAAAGTAATAATTTTCTTTTCATCAAAATCGATGAAATATTACGAAGAAAATAATGATGTGTGCTGAACAATCTGAAAGAACTTTCATAATTATTAGATGTAGCCGACTCCCTTGGTCTTCATAAAACCTGAGAGGAAACAGAGTAAAAAATTTAATAGTACGTAACCCTCAACAATGCTCTCATTTGACGAATTCCTTTTCAATGGAAAGTTAGGTCATTAGTCTAGGACCCTGAGGGCGAAATTAAATATTTCGCATCTAAACATAAGCAATACTGAAACTTAGACGATGTTTGCTCGGGAAAAACATCCAACTCTGGGGAACAACTTCTTAATATCTCACATACTCGCGCCTGTTTTGACTAACTTTCATAACTACCACTCAACTCCGAAATAACAACCCCTTTTTTCGTTCAACAACAGGGTGACTATATCGTCGAGCTTCACAATTAAAACTATGTAAAACACAATCATAATACGTAACTTCATTTTATTGGTATTGCAACTGCAGATGCAATTTTGGTGCAGACATTAGTCCGTTTAATGATGAAATAATTTTTGCTTACTCTAGTCGCGCCATGTGTGCTGTGGGGGCCATTTGTAATCAGGCTTAAGCTTCTGCTCGCAACAGTTCATATCCCACAGAATGCACTGGGGCTCAGAATTTTATCACTGATTCTTGAACAATGAATTTTGCTAAGCACGGGAAATTTTAAATCGCCAAACCAACTGCATAAGTTTATCAACTTCATAAACTCTTGTGTTTCCGTTTCGAGTTATTGTTATTAATTAAATTTCGAAAAATACCTTATACCCCGGGACTTTTTTTTCAAAACACCTATATTCAAATAGATATTGATACATTTTCTAGAACTCAGGATTTAAATCAATTAATACTAATAACGTCACATTAAGTGAAATGAAATAATTATTATAATTTCCTAGCTTATTTCAGAAAAGTAAAAAATTACTTCAATCCAATGGTACAAAAAAGCGATTCAATAGATTTGAACAGCTTTCATAAGATTTTTCTCATACGGATTGGACCGGATTTCTTTTTCCTCAAAACTGAATTTGGGTTATCTCTCCTCTCTCCCTGTCTCTGAAACAAGAAACAATTAGAATTTTTTTTTAAATAATAGAAGAAAGGCCCCTGCGTAGAAATTTGAGCACTAATTTGTCAGGAGCCAAAACTTTACTAGAAGAAATTGTTGACTAACAATGAACAAAAAGAAAACACTTTGAACTCGGAGTCTAAATCCTTTGTCTGACGAAGGAGTCTGATTTAGACTCCGAAACGTTACGCTTCAGAGTTCGAAGTGTTTTTTTTTTTGTTCATTGTTAGGCAACAATTTCTTCTTGTAAAGTTTTGGCCCCTGACAAATTAGTGCTCAAATTTTTACGCAGGGGCCTTTCTTCTATTATTTAAAAAATTTTTCTGATTCGTTTCAGAGACTGGGAGAGAAAACCCAAATTAAGTTTTCAGGAAAATGCAAAGACCTCCCAGACAATATTTCAATAGATAACGGGATTACTTTGTTTTCACTTCGTGGCATTCGAAAATTGAATACCTCCAAAAAAAAAAGACTTCACCATGTAAATGATTGGGTCTGTCTCAAGGTACAATAACCTTTGTATCCTGAGGTACAAATTCTTGCCTTGATGACAATTGATTAATTGAAAATTATTTTTTTCAGTCAATTCCAAACCGTTGACTTTTGACGAGGTCTATAATCAGAGCAGCCCAACAAATTGCACCGTCTATTGTGGTGGTATTACGAATGGTCTTACCGAAGAATTGATGCAGAAGACGTTCACTCTCTTTGGAACCATTCAAGAAATCAGGGTTTTCAAGGAGAAAGGATACGCTTTTGTCAGGTGAGCAAATTTAACTCATGTTATCCAGCAAAATCTTTATAAGATACAGCTTTACGAAATTCTAGTGGTAAGCTTTCAATGAAAATGAAACCTTTTTTAAGAAAAAGAAAAAGGTGTCAGAATAAATTTTCGATTATGTATTTACGAGGCGTTCCCAATTTTTTGAAACGTTTAGTTTAAATGAATATCTTGGAGTGCAAAAATCGTATACTCCGTCTTTTTGCGTTCCTTAATTTTCAAATGCAGTTCTTTGATAGGAAATATATTTTTTCAATTTTTTAAATATAGTTCAATGTGAAACTTTCAAAGGACGTTTAGACCATTTTACTACAACATAATTTCTTGGAGAATCATCCAGAGGACCACAGTTGATTTCACAAAATTTGATTGATGACCAAAGGATTCTAAATTTTATTTTATGCTTTATTCTGATTACTTTATAATAAATTGTTGTTTAGTATTCTATCATAGTTAATGACGGGGTACAATTCATTTCTGTTTGCCGAGGGTTCGAAATATTCGAACATTCAAAGAAACCTACCCTTATTTTGTCAGCTGCAAAAATGATTCGAGCATGACAATATACTTTACCATTTTCTAAAATTCCTAGAATTCTTCGTCAATTTAAAGTTTATGAAACCAGCTCATGAGTGGGTTATAATCGAGAGCCATATAAATGAAACACAAAACAGATTTTAGGAACCATAGTTTAATGAAAATGCCATGGAAGAATTAAATAGGAAATTATATAACATATAACGAAGAGAGAAAACAAAATTAGGTACTTCAAGATGAAGACCAGAAACAATCTTCATAATTGAAGAGCAAAGATGATATTGGGCAAATAACATCGTCATCTTCTTCATTGCAACCAGTTCATCACTAGGCATCGGTCTTGAAAGTGACATCTGGCTCTATCGTGTAGCAGGCAGACTCCGCTTGTTAACAGACGCCTTTTTTCATTTCAAATAACTCTACCAAATTTTTTTGGGTCTGACAATTCTGCGTTGATTATCTCACCCCTAAGGTAAATATTCAATCCATATGAGGTCTTCGTGTTGCCAAAACTCTAATGCCTTTATTTTTCTGACTGTAATTCTGGTTTTGAACTTTTTGTCTGTGGGTGAACTGGTATGACACCAGTTTAAGGCGTGTAGTGTGCAACCCAAGTAAAAATCACCGTCGAGTTCATAGCGTTCCAAAAACTCTCTGGAGGTTTGCACTCGATTCAACATGGGTTGTGCAGTCTCATTTTGAAGGTTAGGATTGGATCTTTACCAGAGTGTAGCCAACATAGTGAATAATACGGTCGTAAGAGCCTCAATACCTACTCTCACTTTCTTAACACGTACAGATGAGAACTCTTAAACATATTAATATGGTAAATAAGGCTTGAATTCACTTATCTGAACCTTTATTTGGCTTTCACTCCCAGTATCAGTAAACTCAATTTGTATTTTGAATGTTAGAAATACTACTACAGAAAGTCTTGCACTCATTTGTTGCAGTCAGAAAGAATTGTTGTTGTCACAATAAACTAAGGATAAGGCTTCGAGCTTGTAGAACAGTTGACGTTTCGAATGCAATTCTTGCATTAATGATTTCTGGATATAAAACTTCTTATGTCACTGAGTATATGTAGAAATCCCAAAATGTATCAGACAAAATCATCAAGACAGTATATTGGTAAAGAATTTAGTAGCACCAAAACGTACTAGATGACTTGTCTTGAATCTCTGATGTTGTTTATGTGGAGAGGATACAAAGAAATATTTTTGGACTGAAGTATTTCCTGTATTACCTAATTGTTTTTTATTCAGGTTCTCCACGAAGGAATCAGCTACACACGCCATAGTGGCAGTGCACAACACGGATATCAACGGCCAAGTGGTTAAATGCTCATGGGGTAAAGAATCCGGTGATCCCAACAATGCTCCGGTTGCTGGACAGGTAATAACTCGTACATCTCATGACATAAACGCGATAAACGTGCTGAAAGTCGCAAACTTCCCAGCATTTCCCATAAATATATTATAGACTCCTGAAGTGAGACATATGTACCTGGTGCACTACAATTTCTGAATTTCTCCCCGAATGAAACAATAAATTTCGGATTATTGGAGGCTCCCTTTTTCAATTTTTAAATTTCATTTCAACAGCCAAAAATAACTGACTGAACTTGCACCGTATATACCAGCATACAACATTTCAATTTGTTTGGAGTCCATTGTAGACCTCAAAATAAGTAAAAAGTTTCATATAATCATGAGACCCCAAATGAGCCGTTTTGTAGATATAAGCTATTTTCTGTTTTCGAAATATACTGACCCACAAGAGTTAGGGATATCAATAACAACTTGAATCGATCCAATAAAAATCAGTATGAGACATTTCGTCAATCTGGTCACCTTTTTTCTGAAGTTTTGTTCTTTGCATATGCTTCATGAATGTTCCTATTTTGAAATGGAGTCAGTTTATCAGCGACTTCGATTTGAAACGAGTTTTCTGAAAATGCCAAGATGTAAATGAACAAACGCTGAGGCTAAAGTATTATAGGTATGCTACAGGGTGGGTGGCCTAACTCAGGTTGTTGTAGTGGAAAGGCTCCAAGTCAGCCAAAGTGTGATATCTCAACTTTGGAATAGGTTCAGGGAGACAGTTTCCGTGTTGAAAGGACCAAGGCTTGGTGGGCGACGAAAAACAACACCTGCTGAGGAACGTTTCATCATCTTTTCGGGGGAAGAATGCCTACATCTACGTGTAGAATGCTACGAAATACTCTTCAAAGTGCAGATGGGATCCAAGTTTCCATCGAAACCATCAGTCGACGTTTGAGAGAGGTGAATCTAGGTTCTAGACGTCCATTAAGAGGAGTTCCATTAACACGTGACCATAAGCGTCAAATACTGAAATGGGCAAGGCAACTAATCAATTGGAACGATCAATGACGTTGTGTCCTTTTCACTGATGAATCCAGATGTGGACGATTTTCAGATTCTCGGAGAATAAGTGTATGGGCAATCCCACGCATACCCTGTAATCGTCGCTATGTCCAAGAAGTCCATCCATTCCGAGGTGGTAGTGTTATGGTATGGGTCGGGATATGTTTCAACGGGCGCACAGATCTACACATTTTTCCTGTAAATATGACCGCCTTATACTGTAGGGAGCATGTCATTGACAATGTTTTGCTAAATTTTCACGCTCTTTTTGGTGAAACTTTTCAATTTCTAGACGATAAGGCTAGACCGCACTATGCAGCCATAGTTGAGAATGCGCGTGAGGAGCTTGGTATTTCACATTTAAAAATACCTCCGCATTGCGTAGAACATCATGGGATATGCTCCAAAGATGATTAGTTAATCATCAACCTACTCTAGAATCCTTAAATGATCTGAGAGAGCTTTATGGAACGAAGATGTCAAGCTGTTATTGATACCCGTGGAGGCCGTGCATTGTATTGAAAGTCTTGAAATGCTTTAATTCTCTGCAGACCTACAGACTAAAATTAATTTTATTTCCTGCAACTTGAAATCATATTAATTGAATTTTCGTCACCAAACCTCATACTATATTTTTTTGCAATTTAAGTCAATATCCCTAACTCAGGTGGAGCAGTTTATTTTACCTAATTTGAGGTTTGTAATCAGCTCCCAAACTATTGATACTTTGTTTTTTAGCGCCCAGTATATGACAAATCAAATCAACAATTGAATTCTTTCAAAAATCAGTGGTCGAATTAAGACTGAGTCTATCTTCTGCTGGTTCCAAAAATTTTTCTGTTAACAAACCTAAGAGTTCTATTCTGGCCCGTTAACTCAACTTTCAATGATCCAAATATCTATTAATAATAATAATAATAATATTTATTCATTCTTTGAGACAAAATACATTTGTATAGAACATGTCAGAAAGAAAAAGGTGAAAAATAATATAGAAACAACAACACAAAACAAAATAAAAATAAATAAACAATCTCAACTTAATATTCTACTTCTTAAGTATTCGGCAACACTGTAATAGCAGTTTGAGAGTAACAACACTTTAATCTCTCTTTTGAATTCTCTGTATTCCAAAATTCTTAGTCTTTCCGGAAGATTATTAAATAACTTGATACCACAATAAGTGGGCGAGTGCTCAAATTTAGTCGTCCTATGTTTTGGAACACAGAGAATATCTTTATGCCTTGTATTGTACTCATGATGGTCAGAGCACTTTTTAATTGAATTAATGTTCTTCTTTATGAACAATAATTGGTATCTGAAGGAACGTGCCCTCCTATCGATTTATACGAATTCTCCTGTAGCTCATTAGTTTGGTGCATTGGAACCTTCGAAAAATGATCGATTATTCCTTTTCTCAAGGCTCTCACTGGAACCCAGTACCCCTACGGAGCCTATGGCCAGCAGGTGGGTTATTGGTACCCACAAAGCTTCCCTGCTGCAACTGCTGCCCAGATGCAGGGACAATTTTTACAGGGCATGCAGGGTTACTCTTATGGCCAGTTTGCTGGTTACCAACAGTCCTACATGGGAATGGGGATGCAAGTACCCGGAACATGGCAAGGTATTCCTGGCCAGCCCCAGCTTGCAACAACGCCCCAACAGATAGCAGCACCTGGGGCTACTCTCCAACAGCCGGGAATTGTATTCCCCCTCCAACAGTACCAAGTAAATATCTCTTCATGCCTCAATGAATAAGTATAGTCTTTTTTATAGTTTGCGCCTCACTTCTTATCTGTTTTTCGTTGTGTTTTATTTGGTTTTTCTTTGTTAATGGCTCGTGTGTGGTTGATTTAGTTACGCATGTGTATAGTTTTCGAAAAATCACCGGTACCTACTGTTTCAGGCCTTACTTGGAATAACTCAATAAAGTAATGATCATCGTGGAAATTTTCAAAGGTATAAAATCTGTAGCGATCTAAACATTCTTAGATTATAGTCTAGGAGCATCAAGTTTGTTCAAGATTGAGCTTCAACTATTGATAGTTCATGTTTATATCATTTTATCTCACACAATGTTTTTGTTAATGGTGTAAATCGATTCTTATCGAGTTTATACCAGTTAGAGTCAAGTGGAACAAGCAGTTGCCACCATAACAGTAGACAATACAAAAATAAATTTATAATTGACTGAAAACTTCACATATAATATCAGTATATAAAATACAAATCTATAAAAATAAAATTCTAACTTAATTACATTTTTTATCATGGATCAATGTATTCTTGGTCATGTTCATATTGTTGCGAGCTTTCATGGCATAAACCCTTTATATTTAAGTTGGAACTGTTCGTTCATTAAATATAGTTTCATTCCGTTTTGATAAATTGATCCATATTCCAAATTTACTCCTTTCAGATAATTTTTACTGAAAACCTTGTATTAACATACCGAATAGCGAAAGCTGAAATGTTTCCTATTTAGTATATTCTTCAAGCTCCTAGACTAAAGAAATGTTCGTTCGTTCAACTTCTGGCATCAATTCCTTCCTTTAACCACCATTTTGTTTTTCTTTCAGGCACAATGAAAACACACACGATGACATTTAGAGCCATTAGAAGAACGATATCTTGTTCATCGCGAATTGTATTTTATTCGTGCCAAATCCGAGTAACTAGTCAATGTTGTACAATTTCAGCGACACCTTCTTTATATGCTTTCATTTTTCATTATATTGGGGCGAGAATTTTCATTAATGAGTGGTGAGATGTTTGAATAGAATTCATGGGTGTCTTCGACGCAGATTCTGTATTTTTAAGACCTTCTCAGAATTCTCACTGAGGAATAATTTCGTTTTCATGAATTGCTTCAAGATTTGGGTCCTAGTCTGACCTGGAAATGTTTAATCAAGATGTTCTATTTCGGAATTTATATTGGTGGTTTGAATTAATTGTTATTGGTTTTTTATGTTCTCGTTTTTTTGTAGCATTTCAGGATAGTTCAACACAAAGAAAATACTTCAGTATGAATTGCAACAATCATTTTTTCAAATAGTGAAAACTTGTGTAATTTAAACTTCATGGTACCCATTTGGCTTCTATTCAAACAAAGTCTTTTGCACAGCACAAAGCAGTTATCCACAAAGCTACTGCATGAAATCGACGAACTCACCTATTTTTTATATAAATTTGTTCATCAGAGAAGATACCTTCTGAAGATCCAGTCAACTCGAACAGTAAATGACTTAGTAAAGGTCTGAAAAGGTATTTTATTGCGGAATCTTCTCTGAATGTTTGTTTTCCTGCCAACTCCTGACTTAAGTCGTGTGTGTTGGCAGCTAGGTGAAGACGATTGGCTCGCCCCTAGTCTACTAGTGTGATCAGCCCCTTACAGTGACAATCCTGGATGGGGCGGGATATTTTAGAGCACACTACTTCCGAAAGAACAATCATTACCAATTTCAACACTAGTTACCTGTAATCTGCTGTAGTGTTATGATAAAGTACATTATAAATTGATATGAATGTTGGACATATTAGATTGTAAGAATTTATATTTTTAAAAAGGTACCTACTTAATGAAGGTGGACGCAACAGTTAATGAACTGTTTTTTAAATATTGTTTCATTGCAAATATATATTTTTCTTCGAATTCTGATACTAACAAAGTCAATATCGTTCTTCGACTCGACGAAAGCCTAAAGCAACGTTAAACATTCCTGAAATTCCATATTTCTTTAATCTATACACTGTTGCGTTCTGCATCCAGCAGGGCAGTCTTTGAGTTTTATTGTACAAAAAACCAAAAATAGCTAAAATTATTTAGATAGGTCGTAGATAGGTTAGTGGTAGTTATGTAATCGAATGTTTTGGGGTGATCTGAACAAAAACGATTGGAATCACCTCAGAAATGTTGGAAAATGTGTTAATATAAAATTAATATGTAATATTACTGTACATACCAAGAGAGTTTTAGTAATATGGTTGAGAAAAGTCGAGGTTTTATGGCCACTTTGGACGTTGTTTTGTTTCACATCTCATGGTTTTTCGTTTTTGAAAGCTTTAAGAAGGAGCATTCGGATTCTAGTGTGAACGTTTGTCTCCTGTCACATATTTTATATTGTTTATTCAAAAGAAGAGTTTTTCGTTTAATAAATTCTTGTTCTGTCTTATATTATTTTTCCCGTTTTTTCCTCGGTCATCGTAAACATTATTTGAATCTTTTTTTTTAAGGAGGGACTATTATATTGCCAGAACTATGAGTAATTCAGATCTGGTAATTGTAGTGGTGAAATATCCTTCCGACCCGTGAGTCGAAACTACAAAGTGATCCGCTAAAAGAATACATATGTGTGTGGAACAAGTAAAAATATACAAAGTCCTTTTTGTCGGCATTTTGTATTACATACATATGTAACGTGTAGTATTGAAGTGATATCGCTGATTTCAACCATTTTATACAAGTATAATGAACGATGGGAAGTTTTGATACAAGAATTAAATAGTATTCAGTACTATTATAGTTATAGTGAGGGGAACGCTAGCATTTATATTAAGGACATTTGAGGTTGAAACCAAGATTTTCCAGTAACTGATGCCTTGCTTGAAAGAATATGAATACTTTAAGTTTTCAAAATATATATTCTTTGAGATTTAGAATCCACTGGAACTGGAAGATCAGTGATTTGACCCAGTAATTTAAATATAGCTTTAACAATATATATTTGTTGAAGACAGAAAATTTGCACGCTATATTGTAGACGCACCACATATATAACAGCTGATGTATTAGTGTTAAATGTAAAAGAACCGATTCTCAAATCATCCTTACAAGGCGCAAAAAACTCATTCTCGAGCCTCTAAAAGATTTCGAATTCTAGAATTCGATTTTAACCTTATCTTATTTGAAGTTTTCTAGGATCTTATCTCAGGTTGCGAATTCTTCTCGGAGATGAGTACACTCTACTGTTCTAGAAACATTTTTCAGACTGAGATCGTTCACTCTGCGTAAATCTCATACTACCCGTCCATCTACTATCACACATTACGTGTTATTGAATGTGGTACGTACATACTTTGGACTGCGACTCTTAGACCACTATTTGTAGTACATATCATAACAAGGGCGGACCATTCTATAGTCGCACATGCAAAAAATCGGCATATTATGAACAGCAGTTTTCGAACTGCGTATTTTATATATTTCATTTTCTTTCAGACTTCCTTTCTTTCCTCTCAACATGAATAATTCCGCCGATTTTGAATGGTTCTTATTTTGCTGGTCTCTGTGTGTTAGACAAGTGTTTTAGAAATTAATATCGGTTCTTAAGGATGTGAAATGTTATAACTACCTGTCAATAACATAATTGTAAGGAAATATTGATGTTACCATAATTCGAAATATTTTTTAATTATTTATTAATTGTACGGATATAATGTCAATAATACATAAATGGCTGGAGGATATTCTTGATCTATGTTTAGACAAATGGGCCAAACAAATATGAACAAGGTAAAAGGTTCTCATGAAGAATCTCCGTTTGAATTCTTAGAAGAAAGGTATATCACTTATCAACGTATTTTTGTTAAGATATTGTGCAAAGATGCTGAAACATGTGACAAATTTACTAGAGGAATATTGTTCCATACTAACAGAAGGAGTATTACATCAATCATCCATATGTGTCTGTTGAAGACTATGTTAAGTTTTTGTTTTGATTGCTGAAGTAAAGGCACGCCTAAAATAAGGGAATGGAAAATTAAATTTTTCATATAGTTGGCAGGGTAGCTCAGACCGAGTGTGATTGTAAAAATTAGGTAGTTCGTCTTGCTTCCTGTCAAATATATGATTGTATAGTGTTTTATATCACTGGCTGCTATGCGTAAGTTAGAAAGCGTGCTTGACACGTTGAATTATACAAAATGAAAACAAAACTAGTATATAATATATAGTAGAAATGGAATTGAATAAAAACAGTTACTATAAAACGACTATCTTTTTACACTAATCATCCTTGCTTCTGATCCTTCCCAGAAATATAACATGTTGAAACTAAAGCTTTCTAATTGTTGAAACAAAATTAAAACACTTTCCAAGTTGAGAGAGATCTTTTATGTGTCGTTTATATTGTGAGCAGCTCATATGTTTTCAAAAGTTGGAGGTACTTTTTTGTTTCAATATGTATTGTATTATTTTAGCTCTCTCAATCAAAAGAATATACACTGCGCAAAAAAATTAACCCACATTATTAAAATCTCAAATTTATTCTACAACTGAAGGTGTTCTCAATAATAATTATTTTTATCATAATTATGCATGCATATGTTATCCACTTTCAACGTTTTTCTTCAATACCGATGTTTTTCCCAGCAGGAATAAAAAAAGATGATATTATCAGATTTTGAATGAATTGGCTCCATTCTAAAATCAGTTGTTCTCGATCAATTCTAGTCATCAATAGTTTTTCTTTTGTTTGATTTTCTACACTCGATCGCGAAACACGCAATTTGACCCAAGAGGAATGTGCCCAAGCGGTAGTTTTGTGAGAAGAAGGGTGGGGACATACACAAGAATTGCAGAAAGGTTTGAAGTTTTCCATACAAGTGTGTCCAGAATGTTGCAGCGATTCAGGGAGACAGGTATGAATGTCCGAAGACCTGGGCAGGGTAGACCACGGGTAACAACTGCCATTCAAGAACGTTACTTGAGAATAGGATTTAAGGCCTCGTGTTGCGGCAAGAGGCCCAGCTCTTACCCCAGCCCATCCAAGGGCGTGTTTGGATTTTGCGAGAGAGCATATCCATTGAGAAGAGGCCGATTGGGAAAGAGTTCTCTTCACAGATGAGTCTAGATTCTGCCTCTACCATTGTGATCGACGTTCCCTTGTATACAGACGTCCTCATGAAAGATATGCTCAGTGCAAGTTCCTGAATACTACTGGTTTCGGGGGAGGATCGATTATGGTATGGGGTGGAATATCTTTGACTGCTCGCACAGACCTAGTGGTCGTTGATAATGGAGCTATGAATGCTGTTAAGTATACAAGGAACATTCTTGAAGAGAATGTAGGCCATTTGCCCCGTGGGTGAAAATTTCATTTTTATGGACGATAATGCCAGACCCCATCGTGCGCGCATCGTTCAGGAGTACCTTGAAAAGGTTGAAGTCTCTCAAATGGAATGGCCAGTAGGAAATACAGATCACAATCTGATTGAGCAGGTTTGGGACAAGCTCAATAGAAGGCTGAGAAGTTCAGAAAATCATCTAGCTACTCTTATGACTTAGGAATCCAACTCGGAGAAATCTGAAAAGGATTAGATCAGAGCATTTTAAGATCACTCATTTTGAGTATGAACCGTCGTTGCCGAGCTGTAATTAACGCAAGGGGTGGAAATACCAAGTATTAAATCACTTATCAGCATTTCAGTATTTTGAAAATTGTTCATTTCTCTTCTTTCACAGAAGATTCGGTGAAATCCTGAATTTTTCTTTCATTTAATGTGTCTTATTTCGTTCAAAACCTTCCCGAGAGAACATAAAAAATAAGTTATAAAGTCAATGTAGAGTGAACTTTCATTAAAATTGAGAATTTCAGAATGTGTTAATTTTTTTTGCGCAGTGTATATAAAGTTTGTTACTTTCCGTATATTTTTTGTTGTTGTTTTGATACATTATATTATTATATTGGGGGTTTCCCGTCATTCCTGCGTAAGCAGAGTTAAATAAATAAAAAAAATTAACTTCCAGCTGAACCAGATAATAAGAGAAAGTTGGCTATGAAGTGTTTATAGTAAAGAAAAAAAGTTTTTTTAATAATTTATTCATACAAATGGTTTACAAACAGCTATACTATGATCTATTCCACAGGATACAGTTTTAACAATTCCACCTAAGCAAACCTGAAACAACATTGTGTTAATACAAATAATTTCAATATAAACCTCATATTCACCTTCAAAGGAAAATATTGGTCATGTTCATTTCCTAATCCTAAACAACCGTTCCTATTTCTGCCCCAAGAATACAAGTCTCCCTTTGAAGTTACAGCTAAGGAATGACTAACTCCACATGAAATTTTTTCAACAACGTTATCAGGTTGAAAATCATTCTTCCCAAATAAGACCTCAGGTATTTTGGTAGGTTTCAGGCACTGCTGGACATCTGGTCCAAATCCGAGGAGACCAAATCCCCAAGAAAATACCTGATGCTCCTCTGAAATAAAACAATACACAGTTCAAATTGTTTTCTTGAAAAGTATGGATCAAGTCCCATCAATACTGGCATAGTTAGATTCAGTTTTTGAAAATAATATGGGACTTGTACAAAATGACATTGGATCCAAATAAATAAATAAATAAAAATGTCTACATTTCTCAAAACATAAATGGAAACCCAAAGGGGAGGTCATCAAAAAGGTGAGGTACTACTTAACCCTTGTTATTTAAAAGACATTTTTTAAATGAGACTTCCAAAAACAAAAATAAATTTCAAATGGAGGAAAAAACAGCAAATTTCACAGGAGAGAAAAAATGAGCATCTTAAAGCAAATTTAATGAATATAAGTACTTTATTGAATCTTAAATGAAAATTTGAATAAATTCAATCACCCTTACCGTTCAGAATCATGCATAGTGAGCCTCCAGCAGCTATATCTATAATTTTACCTAAGGATTTTAATGATTTCATGTGCGTTGGTGTGCAGAGTTGTTGATCATTGTTCTCTTGCATCATTTGTCCATATTCTGTATTACCCCAACCAAAAACTTCTCCCTTCTCTGAAAATTTACATTAAAAACAAATGAAATTATCAAATGATATAACATACTACAAATTTTAGAGAAAATTGACGAAATCTCACCATTCAGTGCCATCACAAAGTCGCATCTTGAGTTTAATTTAACAATTCTCTCTGTACTTATGTCGCCTTTTACTTTAGAAAATGTGGAAATATTCTGAAAATGTCCTTGTCCTGTTTGCCCATCGGCGCCCCATCCACAAGAATATACAGAGCCATCTTCAGTGAGGGCTAAACTAAAAATCAATTATAGAAAACATCCATTATAATCGTTTTAGCAATAGTGAATTACCTATGGTCCTGACCACATTCAACATCGATTATTTCTTTTCCATCAATTTTTTCGATATGGTGGATGTAATTGCTTCTAGAATAGTCTTCATCCTCAATGATGGGTCTCCCACACTGACCATATCCATTGTTCCCAAGAGCAAATAAGCCTTCATGCGTTAAAATTAAAGAATGTGCCCTACCAGCAACAACTTTCTTTATTTCACATTTTGATGTATTCTTGAAAGGTAGTGTTATAGGTTTGGGATAGAATAATATTTCCAAAGGTTTGCCTTCCCTAACGTCATGATAACCGATTTGTGAATCTGTATTCAATCCTGTTCCGTAAAGCATTTTGGTGGGATCTTTACTATTCACACTAAACAAAGAGAATCCAAATCCACAAGCAACTTGCCTCACCTGAAAGGTAAATCCATCAGACCTCTGAAGCATTCGATACAAACAATCTATAGTCAATTGATACCTCATTTTTCTCACCAAAGCCCATCCGTTTGGGTACATGAAAATCTTTTATAAGATCATAACTTTCTGTAGTGCGAATGTATGGAATACCGAGGGCTCCAGTTTTTGTATGGCCAAATACGAATATTCGGTTATATGTTTTTTTACTGACTCCATATTCGAAAACTAGAAATTTCAATTTCTTTAGGAAATATTTCAAAACATTTGAAGTTCGAATTACTTGGCATATTCATAGCATCCTCGGGGTCAATTGGTAACTTCCTTTTCGTGGATAACAGTCTTATTCCTTGATTTTTCAGCTTTGAAAAAAGTTTTTTTGTATTTGCCATTTCGAAAAAAATGTTTGGTTATGTGCAAACGTTTTTAGGTTAAAGTAAACATTTGATCTAAAATCCATAGAACAATATTTAAATCTCAGTGGGATCGTTTAGTCATGAAAATTTTTCAAAATTCTGTGCCTTTTTGCAAATAATTGGATAATTAATACTTCATTACATAATATTGCTTGCTCCTAAGGATGTCGTTGAATTCATCAATACATAATATTCTGTTTATTCAATTTTGGAATAGGAATTCAAATTTTTTGGAAATACTGAATAGAAAATTTCATGGTTTATAATACTGCGAGAAAGAAAATTTCACCTCTGCTAGGGTTTGTTTGGTATTAAATATTTCAAGAAGTTTATTTTAAGTTGTTTCTTATATTTCAAATTGATATGAAATACTTCCAAGTAATTTATTTCATTGATTTAAATGTCCAAAAAATATTATTCCACCGCAGTATCTGTTTTGACTAGTACTGCAACTTTTCATCCCCTCCCCAAATATTCATGTCGGCCTCTTCGTTATCCTAGCTAACAAATTTTTAGTAATTTATGTGTTGATACAAGTGTATTTGTAAATATATTATTATCGTTGTAATCTTAATTTGCAAGATATAAAGATCTAAAAATGGAGTGGTCGCCTCAAGAGGATGGTTTGCGAGAAATATTGACTTTATTGAAGGAATCCCAATCACCGGACACAGCTACTCAACGGGCTGTTCAGCAAGTATCCTTACTACATGAAAAAAATGTGCTAAGTAAACTTTTTCTGAAGGTTTTTTCTGCAAGGTTGATCGATCATCTGTTCTTACGAATATATTTGTTTCGGAAAATTATGTTCTGACCGCGTTTAATGCCTTAAATGCACAAATAGTTGCCTCTTCTGGATTGATATGAAATTATTGCTTGTTTTTTTTCGTATAGTTCTTGTTAGATTTTTGTTTTGCATCAACGATTTGTTGGAGATAATGATTTCGATTTAGGGACATACATTCGAAATATAATATCCATAATTTGGATCATGAGATCTGTTGTTAAATGGCATCTGCAAAAATTAAAGTGCAATCATAGAACTTATTAACACAATTTTATAACAAGAATTTATCGATGTGAGAAGGTTTTCATGTTGCTTCAAAGAAAAGAAATTGAGAATATCTAGGTCATCGTGTCATACATTTTCCGATCTATGACTCGTGTGTAGAGAACTTTTCTTGAGATTTTTGAAGCAAGTTTTTAAGAAACTGCTCGAGTCTGTATTAACCAATATTTACAAGTCCGGTTATATTTTTTTAAAATACTACGTCTCATAGATATGAGTCAATAGAGATTACTAGGAATATCATTAATATTGATATACAAAATACATTTAGTTCTAGTATATTGAAGAATATTCAGATTCTTGGTATGCAAGAAATTTCTAATTTTACGCAGTTTTGTTGAACATTTTAGTTAGTGCTCTGCCGCCCTTGGTATATTAGAGTCATAATTTTCAGTCTGTTTTTAAAATTTTTCACGTCGTTTTCTTCATTTTACTGTTGAGCATAGAAAACAATTATCAAACGAGTTGGTACCTGAATTGATACAAAACTCTACTCTGTGTTCAAAACAGAAATAGTTTTAAGAGAATATTAGTTAAATTTAATTGTGTCATGCAATATATAGTTGAAAAAAACTTTACGATGAGCAGTGTTCTTCAAAAAGTGTTGATATGGCATCCAGCCTATGGATGAGAATTTTCCTGAACAAAACTTTTCAGAAATTGGAAGAACTGAACAAGTTCCCAGACTTCAATAATTACCTGATGTTTGTATTGACCAAATTGACATCTGAGGATGAACCAACCAGGTCTTTGAGCGGGTTAATCCTGAAAAATAATGTTAAAACTCACTATCACAGCTTAATGCCAAACGTAACAGATTTCATCAAAAGTGAGTGTCTTCAAGCAGTAGGCGATCCATCACCGTTAATACGAGCCACTGTTGGTATACTGATCACGACAATAGCCTGCAAAGGAGATTTATCCTCATGGCCGTTACTTCTGCCTTCTCTTTGTAATATGTTAGATTCGCAAGATTACAATGTATGTGAGGGTGCGTTTGGTGCACTTCAAAAGATATGTGAGGATTCATCAGAAGCTCTTGACTCAGATACAGTCAATAGGCCTTTGGATATTTTAATTCCGAAGTTTCTGCAATTTTTCAATCATTCAAGTTCCAAAATACGATCTTATGCCATTGGCTGCGTGAACCAGTTCATAGTTCAGAGATCTCAAGCACTCATGTATCACATTGACCCATTTTTGACGGTAAGCTACAAACTTTGAAGCTTTCACAGCCGGAATAATTTTTTTTTGTCGAATTTTTAGAATTTATTTCATGTGGCCGCTGATGAGGAGCCTGAAGTACGAAAGAACGTTTGCCGTGCCTTAGTGATGCTCCTCGAAGTTCGAATGGATAGGTTACTTCCCCAAATAGAAAATATTATTGAATATATGTTGGTGCGAACTCAAGACTCTAACGAGGGGGTTGCTCTTGAAGCCTGCGAATTTTGGCTGTCTCTCGCGGAACAGCCAATCTGTCGTAACGTCTTGACAAACCATTTGAGCAGGTTAATTCCTGTGCTCGTCAGAGGAATGAAGTACTCGGATATCGACATAATTTTACTCAAGGTAATAAATAGTTGAAAAGATAATACACTCCCCGTCAATAAATTCTGGACCCTGTATCTTTTTCGTGGTTCTCCGATTTTGTTGAAATTTTCACCAGGTGTAGTTGGGTCTTGTAATATTAACCTCAAATTCACTTTGCAAAAATATCTGTAGTTTATCCTTCATACAGGGAGAAACAAAACCTTATTTTATACCCTCAATTTCTGAACACCCTGTGGTGAATTTGAGGCGGAAAATTTGATATCATTAAGTTTTAATTTGAAGTGTGACTCTTTCTTAACAAAATGTTTCTTGATTTACGTCAGTATCTGCTTTTAAAAAGATGATACACATTTTCAAAGAAAGTGTTGCGTTTTTTTTAATTTTTATAACAATTTAAAACATTACAATACCTTATCAACTAGCAAACATACACAAACATCTGAAAACTAATAGTTGGGCTGCCGATTTCGAACATCTACCTAGCATATCCCATACATGTTCAATTGATTTGAATCTGGACTTCTGCATGCATTTTCCGAATTTTTTCGATAAGTTATTGGGGAATTGTTATAAAAATGCAACACTTCTTTAAAATGGTATCTTTTTTTAAAGCAGGACAAATGTTAAGAACATCCGAAAGAATAGAAAACACAGTTGATATGGTATGGTCACATGCAACGAATGATGATAATTGGCCGAAACGAGCATTCCAGTACAATTCAGCAAAAACGAGGAAGACCTGCTACAACTTGGTTGAAGAATGTTTTTGAAATTATGAGGGATAGAGCAATTCATGAATGATTGGAGAAATCGACAAGTATGGAATCGAAATGCAAGATTTCGGCAGAAGCTGTGTATCCTTTTTTATAGCAGATACTGACGTGAATCAAAAAAAATTTCGTTAAGAAAGGGTCACGTTTCAAATTAAAACTTAATGATATCGAATTTTCTGCCTTAGATTCACCACAGGGTGTTTAGAAATGAAGGGTATAAAACAAGGATTTGTTTCTCCCTGTATAACGGATAAACTACAGGTGTTTTTGCAAAGTAAATTTCAGGTTAATATTACAAGACCCAATACTATACCTGGTGAAAATTTCAACAAAATCTGAGAACCACGAAAAAAGATACAGGGTGTTGAATTTGACAAAAATTTTGCCTGTCCGGAATTTATTGACAAAAATATAATTTTCATTATATAGAATGATGATTTCAATACAGAATGTTCTCAAATTCTTTTAGGGTGACGTTGAAGAAGACGAATCAGTTCCAGACAAGGAAGAGGATATTCGACCACGTTTCCATAAATCGAAAACCCACACAGTCAAAATGGGTAGTGTCTCCGAGAATGGCACGAATGAAGACGATGATGATGAAGATTTTGATGATGCAGACGATGACGGTTCACTGTCCGATTGGAATCTTCGTAAATGTAGTGCCGCGGCTTTGGATGTTTTAGCGAATGTGTTTCGGGATGATCTTCTGCCTATTTTGATACCGATCCTCAAGGAAACTTTGTTTCATCAAGAGTGGCAGATTAAAGAGTCTGGAATACTTGCCCTTGGCGCTATTGCCGAAGGTTGCATGACTGGAATGGTGGGCCTTCTTCCTGAACTTATTCCATACCTAATAAACTGCCTCAGTGATAAGAAGGCTCTAGTTAGAGCTATAACCTGCTGGACATTGAGCAGATATTCTCATTGGGTTGTCTCGCAGCCTCATGATGCTTATTTGAAGCCTCTTATGACTGAGTTATTGAAGAGGATTTTGGATAGTAATAAACGTGTCCAAGAAGCTGCTTGTTCAGCTTTTGCAACGTTGGAAGAAGAAGCCTGTACAGAACTAGTGCCATACTTAGGATATATATTAGAAACGTTGGTTTTTGCATTCAGTAAATATCAACATAAAAATTTGCTCATACTGTATGATGCTATAGGAACACTCGCTGATTCGGTTGGGCCCCATTTGAATAAGCCTGATTACATAAATTTACTGATGCCACCATTAATTCATAAATGGAATATTCTGAAAGATGAAGATAAAGATCTCTTCCCTCTCCTAGAGGTATTGAATCATTTCTAATATTCTGTGTATTTCTTCTAACTGTTTTTCTTGCTTTTAGTGCTTATCGAGTGTTGCTACCGCCCTCCAATCAGGATTTTTACCATATTGTGAACCTGTATATTGTCGTTGTGTGTCCTTGGTTCATCATACTCTATATCTTCATATGGTACGTACAGATTCTATAATTGAATTATAAGAGAGTTATCAAAACTCAAATCTAAATTTATCCTGTAATAAAAGATCCGTAAATGTTGAACTACTGAATCGACTTATTTCTTGTCAACTTTATTATGACATATCCTTTATTTTGACAGTCGTGAGAAGTTGTTTAACACAGGAGACTGGAAAACTGTATAAATAACGTCGTATCTTTTATTTAAATATTGGTTTCGTTTTTTAGAACGGCAGGCCTGTATTTCATTACGATCTACCTTAAAGACTTGTGAATGCGCATGAGTAAATGTAAACATAAAAAAACCTCTATTTATGTTAGGCCTCTATTTGCGTTTCGATGACTCTATTAGAGAGCTATCGAAAGTCAAGTACAGGCCTAACTTTATCAAAGGATCCTGTAATACAATATCCCTTAACGTTGGTTGGATATTTGAACTACTGAATCGACTTATTTCTTGTTAACTTTGTTATGACATTTCCTTTATTTTGACAGTCGTGAGAAGTTGTTTAACATAGAAGACTGGGAGAACTGCCTAAATAAGGGATCCTTAATTTAAATATGGGTGTCGTTTTTTTAAGTATGGCAGGCCTTCGTGAATGCGCATTAGTAAAAGTAAAAATAAGGAAAACTATTTGAGTAAGGCCTCTATTTGCGTTTCGATGACTTTATTAGAGAGCTATCGAAACTGAAGTACAGGCCTAACTTTATGTAAGGATCCTGTAATAAAATATTCCTCAAGGTTGGTCGGATATTTGAACTACTGAATCGACTTATTTCTTGTTAACTTTGTTATGATATATTCTTTATTTTGACAGTCGTGAGAAGTTGTTTAACACAGAAGACTGGAAGAACTGTCAAAATAAGGAATCTTTCATTTGAAGTTTTTAAGTTTGCCTCTATTTGCGTTTCGATAACTCTCTTATTTGTGCTTATTTGCTTTAAAATGTGTTTTTTTTTTTGTTGCTTGTCGATTCTTATTTGCGAATATTCTAGGCCAATCAACAGAACCCAGAGCAATACGATGCTCCTGATAAGGATTTTATGATTGTGGCATTAGATCTCTTATCTGGTTTGGCGGAAGGATTAAATGGGCATATAGAAAAATTAGTTGGTAATAGTAATATCATGGATTTACTACACTTGTGCATGCAAGACCCGATGCCTGAAGTGAGACAATCGTCTTTTGCGTTGCTTGGAGATTTGACGAAGGCATGTTTTCAACATGTCAGGCCTAAAATATCAGATTTTCTTCCCATCTTGGGGCAGAATTTGAATCCGGATTACATATCTGTCTGCAATAATGCTACATGGGCTATAGGAGAGATAAGCATAAAATTAGGTAAATTCTGAAATTTAATAATTTTATTGATAACATTCATATTGCATAAATTTTCAGGACCAGATACTAGACCTTACATACCACTAGTATTGAACCAATTAATCGATATAATCAATAAACCAAATACACCAAAAACTCTTCTCGAAAATACAGGTGAGTTTGTGTTGAGCTTAAAAGTCGCATGTTATGTGTTTTGCTATGAATATGTAGTCTGAAAAAGCACTTCATGAGTTGTTCATTTATTCAACAAGTATGAAGCTCCATTGATGTTCCATTGAGCAGCTCATTTATGTTTGAAGATTTCTTTTTATATATTATTGCTATGTGTAGGATTTCTTTCAAATAACTTGTTTTTTTTTTTCAATTTTTATTTGCAATGATTAAATTTGAGTCATGTCTTATACATAGCAATGTTTTTTGATGATGCAAAATACAAATTTAAGAAACCATATGAACAAATTTTCAAATTTGAATATTCATTAGTAACAATTGCATTTGAAAATATAACAGTGTTGATAAAATTTGAACTCATTTATTGACAGTGAATAGTATTCGGAATTATGTAATGAAGGTTCTTAAAGATATTGATATGTTGGTCTTTACACTTACTATTGACAAACCTTTGAACTATGCATACTAAGTAATGGAGATATAATATCATAGGATGTTTATAGAAATATATCCAAACAAGCTTTCATTCTATCTTATTTTTCACTTTTTCCAAAACTAATGGTATTATGAGTGTTTCCATTTCATTCAAAACATTATAAATTCGTCATCTTGAAATTCAGTCAACAAAGTATCTACTATCATTTTGGCTACAGGTAGGAAAAAGTACATGTTATTGTATTTTTCTGTTGAATAGTCTATTGTTGATTTGTGTTTGATTATTGAGTGTTTGTAAATGACAACATGAAAATTGGGTAATTTGAGTTTCTTCTATTAATTTTTATTTTTCACTGTTTACAGGATTTGTTCAGTTTTATCAAGCACTGAATAAGTTTCATCAAACTCAGATCAGGCAGTTTATAATTTGCTGTCTTTATGTTGAAGTAGAGAAATTAGCACTTCAATTCTTTCTATCTAAAAATAATAACCAAATATCTCACCTGACATTTATAAATTTCAAATATTTCGAATTAAGTTTGTCCATTATTTTTTATGTGGTATCAAATTTATCTTTGAAATATTATTTCATACTGTAAATTAATAATTTCGGTTAGTAATTTAGTTGACAATTGACTGCCTGTCTGATTTTTATTATTTAATACTTAATTTCATTATGCAATTTGTGATTTGTTTGTTAATTGAGTTGGGTTTTTGTTCTGTTTTTGTTCTCGGTATAGCCATAACAATTGGTCGACTAGGTTATGTCTGCCCCCACGATGTCGCGCCCATGTTACAACAGTTTGTAAGGCAGTGGTCTGTAATCCTATTTTAATTATTATTTTATTCTTATCATTTATTAATAACTTCATCATTTATTTGAGGAAGTTAATCAAATTCACTTCCTCTGTTTTTCATTAACACCTGTTTCAATATGTCTATAACTTTCCCAACTGACAATATTTAGTTTTTTTTAGTCTCCGTGCACATATTGTTACACAATTCAACACATATTTGTATCGCTTCTTGTTTGTGTAAGCTGAATCATTTTTAAACAATTTTAGTAAGGAATAGATATTATGGAAACCAATTGAAAATGTATTATTTTCTTATATAAATGATATATTTTTAGTAATGTGTTTATGCATAAGTTTAAAAAACTTTTCAATTAGTTTGTCTCTTGGGAAATGTTAATTTTTTCGGAAATAACTTCAAATAGAAAGCGCAAAAATCAAATCAGTGTTATTACTTATTTGAGTGTTGTGACATTTTCTCCACTAACATTTTCTTGCGCTTTCTATTCTGGTTAGAGGGAAAAATTGTATAACTTGTGATTTCAGGTGTACTTCCTTACGAAATATCAAGGATAATGATGAGAAAGACAGCGCTTTCAGAGGTATGTGTCAAATGATTCAAGTGAATCCAGGTGGCGTAGTACAGCAATTCATTTTCTTCTGCGATGCTGTAGCGTCTTGGATATCTCCCAAAGAAGATTTGAAAGAAGTATTCATGAAGGTATGTTATGACAGAGGTTTAATGTTTATTCCTTATAGAATGAGTCGAAAGTAAGAGCAGTTTCAACCAATGAATAATTTGTGTTGTTTCAGATTTTGCACAGTTTCAAGGCACAAGTAGGTGAAGAAAATTGGAAAAGGTTCAGTGATCAATTCCCACCTGCCCTAACAGAAAGATTAACAGCTCTATACGGGGTTTGAATTAGTCCTGTGGTATGTAACTTTTTTCATTTTAATTGTTTAATATTCATGGCAAGCAGGATATAATTGCACGTTCTACTTATATCTTTTTTATAGAACATTCTCTCCCTACTGATTAAACATAAGAATTTATCCTCTGGTGTTACTGCTAAGAAAATACTTTACAAACAATGTTTCTATAACTCTGGGAATTTTCATCATAAAAATTAGCTGGCTGTTCAAGAAAAATGTTTTTAATATCTTTTAGTATTGTTTGAGGTTAATTCCCAGTTTAATTGTTCATTTTTTTGCAGGACAATGGGGTAATTCAACGGTAATGGTTCGTGTCCGGGGTGGGATACCGTAGACGCTTGAAAAAAATAGCGTACATGGGAGGGTGGGTTCTACAGATCAATTCAAACAAAGAACCTATACTCACAGATGTGTTATTGTTAAAAAAAAAAATAACTAATAAATTTCGACAACATTGCAATTAATTTTCAAAGTTTTCTACGAAATATTTAGAAAAAAGACTGAGTATAGGTTTAATTGAATTCAACAATTGTCTTGTCAAGTATATTCACGCATTCATAATGTTCCAGGCGCAAAATAGATCTTTTGAGAAATATGACAATTTTTTTTAAACATTACCTGAATTTATGTTGTGTTACTACCGTTTTGTTTATAGAAAGTTTTATGAATTTTTCTTATGGCGAAAAATGATATTTAGATGGTTCAATTCGAATTTTTTCTTGTTGCGATTGAAAATTGTTTCTTCAAAAGATTCATTTTGTTTAAGTGAACATATTTTTTTTAACATTGTGAACTTGTTGTTGCTATGTAATATTCTGATCTAGATAATTTATCTACCATTAGAAGAATCTGTTTTTTAGTGAAATTTTAGATTATGAATATTACAAAGTTCCATTTTTTAATTTTATATCATAAGTGCTATAGCATGTATGTGGTTGGCTCTAGTTGAAGAAAATGAGTGATTGGGCTTGGTAATTTTTCCTCCTCTCGATGGCCTTAGAGAACGAAACTTTTTCATTTAGTCAAATAGAGTCTATGTTTCATTTATATCTCATCAATTACTGGATTTTAATTCAATTTTAATTTATAATCAAATGCAAATTTGAATTCAGCATCAAGAAATAATGATGAGTTTTTTTTTTTCGTAATGCAACTAAGTTAGCCTTTCCATAACTATTCAATTCAAAATTTCGTGCTGATGCGATGTCTGTTTGTATCAAGATAACATCGAAGATTGTAGTAAAGTAAAGCTATTTGGTGAATAATACAAAATAATATAATATCATTACTTTTATTTATTTAAGTTTCTTCTCTCAGGCTGATGATATAACCTATCCTTATTGAGGACTTCTGATGTTTCCTAGTCCCAAAGTGAGAATGATTAAATCATTTAATTGCAACATGTGATAATAATTTAGTGATCATATAGACTTAAAGTTATAGTGTGATACTTTTTATCAGATTTGTATAATAAAAGCAAGTATTCCAATATTTTTGCCAAGGAGATTAGTAAATTCATACTTGCTAGAAAGTATCATGTGACAAAAATACTTAACATTTGTTATTTACCTTTAATTCATCCACTTTTTAAGTTGCAATATTTTGAGATATTAGTTTTGTTGATTTTCTGAATAGCGTGAATGGGTTTTTCTCAATGAAGCAGAAGTCTTCTCTTTCCTCAACACTCCAAATCCATTCCTTTTGCGTATTTACGCTATCCTTATAGGCCTTGATGGTCATTCGTACCTCAAATTCCAGAAGTGGTTCTTGTTTTCGTCAAGAATATATTGTGAATAGTTAAGATTCTTCACTTGTATCAAGTTTAGGTTAAACCTCTGTAAAAACCCAATAACTTTTCATAAGTTTTCTTCATTACCATGTTCCTGGTGATGTGTGGGAAATGATTCTTAATTCTTCATATGCATTTTTCTTTTCTTTTCAATTAAAAACACATACATACTTCGATTTCGAACTAAAAATATTTTGTTTTCTCATCAGAATTTTTAAATTAATGACTTTGTAATTTATTTCTTTTGACAAATTCTCCTCTGCAGATATACAAAGTAAAAAAATGTTATCTATATGTGGGGTATTGCATTATTCATTTTGAGAGGTAGTTCCTACATAATGTACAAAAAATATCTTGATATGAAATAGCTATAGCATAACAAAAACTTATTTACATTGGGTAATTCTTTTTTAGGAATTTTTTGAGATATTCAAAGCAGTAGTGTTTGTTATCTTCCATATTATAATTCTACATTGAGGCTTTGTCTTCTAAATTATAACACATTTCTATTAATGTCAGTATTCAACTTTTCTTAATTAATTTATATAACTCTGGTATCCTCCAAAATCATCGCAACATTATTTTAACTTTTTATATGAGAAGAAAACTTAGTTTATCATCAAATAAATTTTTCCTATAACAATACAACAATGCTTTCTTCTGTTTTTTTTTTTTATTAATTTGTAGTTATCAATTGTTGCCACAAATGAAACTCGTCCCCATTTTAATTTCATTCTATTAGTTAATTTTGTTCGATGAAATATTGAGTCAATAAATTTATTTCCAATATATTCTTCAGTGAAAAATAATAGTGATTTTGTTATAGTAATGTTATTTTTGTAAAATTATGTATCATAGATGAATGAATAAAATGTGATTTTGAGAGTTGTTATTAGGTATAATTTCAAACCTTTTATCCAGGCTTATGATGTTTTTTCTATTCTTCTCTTCCAAGAACACATACAAGTGTGTTAGCTGATTATGACAGGGAAAGCAGTTATTGGTTCGTTTTCAGGTATTTAGGTGTCGTGAAATGAGTATTCATTCATTTTTCCTATGTTTGTGCTTTGGGTGTATTTGATTGTCTTTTACACTGAGACAAGATACTTTTCAACTTGACTAGGGCCGAATTACGTCTCATTGTTAGGCAACAATTTTCTGAAAGGATTTAAGTTAAAAAATTTATTTCTAGTTTGGCTGATATGATTGATTCATTTGTTCGAGAATAGAGAGTATTCCTTGTTGAAATACTATGAATGACTCCAGAATTCAGGAAATCTACGTTTTTGAACAAAACATTTGATGTTGAATGCAAGGAGAAACATCTTGATTTCGTCATGTAGAATCTTTTGGGCTTATTGGTCGTCATCTATTAGGAATTATTTCACCTAACGTTTCGCCCACTCCTGCGGTAGGTATTTTCAGGGGGTGTAGTTTAATTTTCATTCAATTGAAGCATTTTTATATCTCGTACTGCTCCATCTATCTAATAATTCGACATTTTACAATGACATAGTTCTTGAAAATTTACAGAGATTTGTATGAAGGTATAGATAATTATTATTAGTAGAAGGATCATCTCATAGATGGCGCAAGTGGAGTTTCAGTATTTCTTATGATTTTTTTTTAAATAAGTTCCCCACGTAAGAAGTGTATAATGAATCAAGGAAAATATTCAAGTATTCGTATATATTGGGGGGAAGTGCTACACCTAACATCTCCAAAACTGCATTTACTGAATTCATCATTTACTCTTGTAAATTTTTAGGTAAGATTAATTTTTTTTTATGTTGATGGATGTATCAATGTGTTTTAACTGAATTTTCGGTTAAACCTTCTAGAACCTTTCTATGATATAGAAAATGTACCAGTAGGAAGGAGTTTTTGGAGAAGAGAAGGCCGAGAGAGAAAAATTCTGGTGGAATCTCCTAGGAATGAAAAAACTCCTATTCACCTAGTCACGAAATGCTTCGGAATTGAAAGGCAAAGGAAACAATGCCTTGGTCAAGAAACTTTTCGGAGCCTTGCTTGGATTTCATTAGATCTCTGAAACTGAAAGGCCAGCTGTAAAGGATGTGGCGAGAACAGCTTTGTCAGATTGCACGATTGACCATAAGGTCGCAATGGAGTGTAACCCCTTTTAAACTAAAAGGTTTCACCGTAAAATAAAAGAGTTCACATCAAGACTTCATCAACTTTAATTTAAGAAAGAATCGAGTTTTTATGTGAAATGTTCAAGAGTAAATGAAAAATTAGTAAAAGAAGGTTTCAAGGAGATGTTAGGTACGTACTACACTTCCCCTTAACTCATGTTTTAATTGAATGATCCGTGTTCACCTTCGATGACAATTCCATACTCATTCGAATGTTAAATTTTTTAAGTTTCTTGTGAATTATGTGATACGATATTAGCAAAATCATTTGCAATACTCTTTGTTCAATTTTCCATAAATTGCATAAGTTATGAGATTATATTGATTTTGAAATTTGATAATTATTTATCGTTTTTCAGTTCCAACTATTTCAAAGATTATGAAGACCTATTTTTTCTTGAGAAATCTCGAAAATCTCGATGCCAGAATAGAGGATCAGTAAAAAATTTGATGAGGCTTTCAGGGAGTAACAAGGATATTCACATCATCAGATTAATAAAATCACGGAAAAAAATACTAGAAGGTGTAGAACTTTTGACTATGTGAGCATGGACACCAAGGAAATGAAGGCAAAAAAAGGTATGTTGTTCAAAAATGGTTGAAACTGAAAGGAAGGGATGCTTGAACATATCAGTTTAGGAGAACAATCAAAGCAATTTATGTATTAACATAAATTATTCACATAAAGGCTTAATTTCTTTTCATGAATAAATTCTATGAATGCTAATAATTTTTCAAGAATTTTCGAGATATTTTTACTCAAAACTAAATACAAATCTATAATTGAGATTTCAAATATTGATGCTCACCAAAATTTGTCATTTTATCCTGCTAAAAGGATTCATTGGTATACTCTTTTCAGATTTGGGATTTTGATGACAGTCTTTCAGAGAAAAAATTATTGATGCTATTTTCTATCATCGTCGTTTGTGGCCTCTTCCATCTGAATTAAGCTTTTTCCTTTCTCATAAAGTTGGAATATTCTTATATGGTCTAAATAATTCTCTCACTGATCATTTTCGTATAATTCATGAAGACAAATCTCATATATTCCCAATTTTTGTGCGTTCAAATTGAACATTTCAGTTCGGGAAAATTTTTCGGTATTATTATCATACGAGGGCGAGGAGGTATCCTAGATATCCGGAGCGAGGAAAATTTATGCAACCCATCATACGTTACTGGTGTATTGTTGGTTGCCTACCTTTAATATTTCGCTGCTCCTAGTATTCGATCGTACACCTCCTCGACCTCCTATGATCCTAATAACATAAATTTCCCGAAACGAGAATATCTACCTTGCCTAAAATGATATTTTTGTGCATTCGAATCGAACATTTTCGTTCGGGAAAATTTTTCGGTATTAGGATCACAGGAGACCGAAGAGGTATTCAGATACCCGGAGCAGCGCCTGAAAATTTTTGAGTTAGACAACCCGTCGTTCGTAAAAAAGTGTATTGATGTTTGCCTACCTCGAGAATTTTCAGGCGCTGCTCCGGGTATCTCCTCGCCCTCCAAATTTCTATCGAAACGAGAATGTTGGGGAGAAAATTCTTTCGAAAACGAGAATGTTTGGGGGAAAATTCCTTCGAAATCGAAAAATGTTATTAGGATCACAGGAGAGCGGAGAGTTATTCAGATACCCGGAGCAGCGCCTGAAAATTTTGGGATAGGCAACCTGTCTTTCGTTAATAGTGTATTGATGGTTGCCTACTTCGAGAATTTTCAGGCGCTGCTCCGGGTATCTGAATACCTCTCCGCTCTCCTGTGATCCTAATAACATTTTTCGATTTCGAATGAGTTTTCTCCCAAACATTTTCGTTTTCGAAGGAATTTTCTCATGAAAATTTTCGTTTCGATAGAAATTTGGTGAAAATTTTGTCCAAATCGAAAAATGTTATTAGGATCACAGGAGAGCGGAGAGGTATTCAGATACCCGGAGCAGTGCCTGAAAATTCTCGAAGAAGGCAACCTGTCGTTCGTTCATAGTGTATTGATGGTTGCCTACCTCGGAAGTTTCCAGGCGTTGCTCCGGGTATCTGAATACCTCCTCGCTCTCCTGTGATCCTAATACCATTTTTCTGAATTTCGAAAATTTCAACAAAACTTCGACCAAATTTCTATCGAATCGAAAATGTTTGGGTGAAAAATTCCTTCGAAATCTAAGAATGTTATTAGGATCACAGGAGAGCTAAGAGGTATTCAGATACTCAGAGCAGCTCCTGGAAATTTTGGGATAGGCAACCCGTCTTTCGTTAACAGTGTATTGATGGTTGCCTACTTCGAGAATTTTCAGGCGCTGCTCCGGTTATCTGAATACCTCCTCGCTCTCCTGTGATCCTAATAACATTTTTCGATTTAGACGAAATATTCACCAAATTTCTATCAAAACGAAAATGTTTGGGGGAAAATTCTTTCGAAATCTAAAAATGTTATCAGGATCACAGGAGAACGAAGAGGTATTCAAATACCCGGAGCAGCGCCTGGAAATTTTGGGAAAGGCAACCCGTCTTTCGTTAACAGTGTATTGATGGTTGCCTACTTCGAGAATTTTCAGGCGCTGCTCCGGGTATCTGAATACCTCCTCGCTCTCCTGTGATCCTAATGAGATTTTTCGACTCAGACGAAATTTTCACCAAATTTCTATCGAAAGGAAAATGTTTGGGGAAAAATTCCTTCGAATTCCAATAATGTTATTAGGATCACAGGAGAGTGAAGAGGTATTATGATACCCGGAGCAGCGCCTGAAAATTTTGGGATAGGCAACCTGTCTTTCGTTAACAGTGTATTGATAGTTGCCTATTTCGAGAATTTTCAGGCGCTGCCCCGGGTATCTGAACACCTCCTCGCTCTCCTGTGATCCTAATAACATTTTTCGATTTAGACGACATATTCACCAAATTTCTATCGAAAAGAAAATGTTTGGGGGAAAATTCTTTCGAAATCGAAAAATGTTATCAGGATCACAGGAGAGCGAAGAGGTATTCAAATACCCGGAGCAGCGCCTGGAAATTTTGGGATAGGCAACCCGTCTTTCTTTAACAGTGTATTGATGGTTGCCTACTCGAGAATTTTCAGGCGCTGCTCCGGGTATCTGAATACCTCCTCGCTCTCCTGTGATCCTAATGAGATTTTTCGACTCAGACGAAATTTTCACCAAATTTCTATCGAAAGGAAAATATTTGGGGGAAAAATTCCTTCGAAATCCAAAAATGTTATTAGGATCACAGGAGAGCGAGGAGGTATTATGATACCCGGAGCAACGCCTGAAAATTTTGGGATAGGCAACCCGTCTTTCGTTAACAGTGTGTTGATGGTTGCCTACTTCGAGAATTTTCAGGCGCTGCTCCGGGTATCTGAATACCTCCTCGCTCTCCTGTGATCCTAATGAGATTTTTCGATTTAGACGAAATTTTTACCAAATTTCTATCGAAACGAAAATGTTTGGGGGAAAATTCCTTCGAAATCCAAAAATGTTATTAGGATCACAGGAGAGCGAGGAGGTATTATGATACCCGGAGCAACGCCTGAAAATTTTGGGATAGGCAACCCGTCTTTCGTTAACAGTGTATTGATGGTTGCCTACTTCGAGAATTTTTAGGCGCTGCTCCGGGTATCTGAATACCTCCTCGCTCTCCTGTGATCCTAATGAGATTTTTCGATTTAGATGAAATTTTTACCAAACTTCTATCGAAACGAAAATGTTTGGGGGAAAATTCCTTCGAAATCCAAAAATCTCATTAGGATCACAGGAGAGCGAGGAGGTATTCAGATACCCGGAGCAGCGCCTGAAAATTCTCGAAGTAGGCAACCATCAATACGGTTGCCTACTTCGAGAATTTTCAGGCGCTGCTCCGGGTATCTGAATACCTCCTCGCTCTCCTGTGATCCTAATGAGATTTTTCGATTTAGACGAAATTTTTACCAAATTTCTATGAAACGAAAATGTTTGGGGGAAATTTCCTTCGAAATCCAAAAATGTTATTAGGATCACAGGAGAGCGAGAAGGTATTATGATACCCGGAGCAACGCCTGAAAATTTTGGGACAGGCAACCCGTCTTTCGTTAACAGTGTATTGATGGTTGCCTACTTCGAGAATTTTTAGGCGCTGCTCCGGGTATCTGAATACCTCCTCGCTCTCCTGTGATCCTAATGAGATTTTTCGATTTAGACCAAATTTTTACCAAATTTCTATCGAAACGAAAATGTTTGGGGGAAAATTCCTTCGAAATCCAAAAATGTTATTAGGATCACAGGAGAGCGAGAAGGTATTATGATACCGGAGCAACGCCTGAAAATTTTGGGATAGGCAACCCGTCTTTCGTTAACAGTGTATTGATGGTTGCCTACTTCGAGAATTTTCAGGCGCTGCTCCGGGTATCTGAATACCTCCTCGCTCTCCTGTGATCCTAATGAGATTTTTCGATTTAGACGAAATTTTTACCAAATTTCTATCGAAACGAAAATGTTTGGGGGAAAATTCCTTCGAAATCCAAAAATGTTATTAGGATCACAGGAGAGCGAGGAGGTATTATGATACCCGGAGCAACGCCTGAAAATTTTGGGATAGGCAACCCGTCTTTCGTTAACAGTGTATTGATGGTTGCCTACTTCGAGAATTTTCAGGCGCTGCTCCGGGTATCTGAATACCTCCTCGCTCTCCTGTGATCCTAATGAGATTTTTCGATTTAGACGAAATTTTTACCAAATTTCTATCGAAACGAAAATGTTTGAGGGAAAATTCCTTCGAAATCCAAAAATGTTATTAGGATCACAGGAGAGCGAGGAGGTATTATGATACCCGGAGCAACGCCTGAAAATTTTGGGATAGGCAACCCGTCTTTCGTTAACAGTGTATTGATGGTTGCCTACTTCGAGAATTTTCAGGCGCTGCTCCGGGTATCTGAATACCTCCTCGCTCTCCTGTGATCCTAATGAGATTTTTCGATTTGGACGAAATTTTTACCAAATTTCTATCGAAACGAAAATGTTTGAGGGAATATTCCTTCGAAATCCAAAAATGTTATTAGGATCACAGGAGAGCGAGGAGGTATTATGATACCCGGAGCAACGCCTGAAAATTTTGGGATAGGCAACCCGTTTTTCGTTAACAGTGTATTGATGGTTGCCTACTTCGAGAATTTTCAGGCGCTGCTCCGGGTATCTGAATACCTCCTCGCTCTCCTGTGATCCTAATGAGATTTTTCGATTCAGACCAAATTTTTACCAAATTTCTATCGAAACGAAAATGTTTGGGGGAAAATTCCTTCGAAATCCAAAAATGTCATTAGGATCACAGGAGAGCGAGGAGGTATCATGATACCCGGAGCAACGCCTGAAAATTCTCGGAGTAGGCAACCATCAATACACTGTTAAAGAAAGACGGTTGCCTATCCAAAAATTTCCAGGCGCTGCTCCGGGTATCTGAATACCTCCTCGCTCTCCTGTGATCCTAATGAGATTTTTCGATTTAGACCAAATTTTTACCAAATTTCTATCGAAACGAAAATGTTTGGGGGAAAATTCCTTCGAAATCCAAAAATGTTATTAGGATCACAGGAGAGCGAGGAGGTATCATGATACCCGGAGCAACGCCTGAAAATTCTCGGAGTAGGCAACATCAATACACTGTTAAGATTGATGGTTGCCTATCCGAAAATTTCCAGGCGCTGCTCCGGGTATCTGAATACCTCCTCGCTCTCCTGTGATCCTAATGAGATTTTTCGATTTAGACCAAATTTTTACCAAATTTCTATCGAAACGAAAATGTTTGGGGGAAAATTCCTTCGAAATCCAAAAATGTTATTAGGATCACAGGAGAGCGAGGAGGTATCATGATACCCGGAGCAACGCCTGAAAATTTTGGGATAGGCAACCCGTCTTTCGTTAACAGTGTATTGATGGTTGCCTACTTCGAGAATTTTCAGGCGCTGCTCCGGGTATCTGAATACCTCCTCGCTCTCCTGTGATCCTAATGAGATTTTTCGATTTAGACCAAATTTTTACCAAATTTCTATCGAAACGAAAATGTTTGGGGGAAAATTCCTTCGAAATCCAAAAATGTTATTAGGATCACAGGAGAGCGAGGAGGTATTCAGATACCCGGAGCAGCGCCTGAAAATTCTCGAAGTAGGCAACCATCAAACGAAAATGTTTGGGGGAAAATTCCTTCGAAATCCAAAAATGTTATTAGGATCACAGGAGAGCGAGGAGGTATTATGATACCCGGAGCAACGCCTGAAAATTTTGGGATAGGCAACCCGTCTTTCGTTAACAGTGTATTGATGGTTGCCTACTTCGAGAATTTTCAGGCGCTGCTCCGGGTATCTGAATACCTCCTCGCTCTCCTGTGATCCTAATGAGATTTTTCGATTTAGACGAAATTTTTACCAAATTTCTATCGAAACGAAAATGTTTGGGGGAAAATTCCTTCGAAATCCAAAAATTTTATTAGGATCACAGGAGAGCGAGGAGGTATTATGATACCCGGAGCAACGCCTGAAAATTTTGGGATAGGCAACCCGTCTTTCGTTAACAGTGTATTGATGGTTGCCTACTTCGAGAATTTTCAGGCGCTGCTCCGGGTATCTGAATACCTCCTCGCTCTCCTGTGATCCTAATGAGATTTTTCGATTTAGACGAAATTTTTACCAAATTTCTATCGAAACGAAAATGTTTGGGGGAAAATTCCTTCGAAATCCAAAAATGTTATTAGGATCACAGGAGAGCGAGGAGGTATTATGATACCCGGAGCAACGCCTGAAAATTTTGGGATAGGCAACCCGTCTTTCGTTAACAGTGTATTGATGGTTGCCTACTTCGAGAATTTTCAGGCGCTGCTCCGGGTATCTGAATACCTCCTCGCTCTCCTGTGATCCTAATGAGATTTTTCGATTTAGACCAAATTTTTACCAAATTTCTATCGAAACGAAAATGTTTGGGGGAAAATTCCTTCGAAATCCAAAAATGTTATTAGGATCACAGGAGAGCGAGGAGGTATTATGATACCCGGAGCAACGCCTGAAAATTTTGGGATAGGCAACCCGTCTTTCGTTAACAGTGTATTGATGGTTGCCTACTTCGAGAATTTTCAGGCGCTGCTCCGGGTATCTGAATACCTCCTCGCTCTCCTGTGATCCTAATGAGATTTTTCGATTTAGACGAAATTTTTACCAAATTTCTATCGAAACGAAAATGTTTGGGGGAAAATTCCTTCGAAATCCAAAAATGTTATTAGGATCACAGGAGAGCGAGGAGGTATCATGATACCCGGAGCAACGCCTGAAAATTCTCGGATAGGCAACCATCAATACACGTTAAAGAAAGATGGGTTGCCTACTTCGAAAATTTTCAGGCGCTGCTCCGGGTATCTGAATACCTCCTCGCTCTCCTGTGATCCTAATGAGATTTTTCGATTTAGACCAAATTTTTACCAAATTTCTATCGAAACGAAAATGTTTGGGGGAAAATTCCTTCGAAATCCAAAAATGTTATTAGGATCACAGGAGAGCGAGGAGGTATCATGATACCCGGAGCAACGCCTGAAAATTTTGGGATAGGCAACCCGTCTTTCGTTAACAGTGTATTGATGGTTGCCTACTTCGAGAATTTTCAGGCGCTGCTCCGGGTATCTGAATACCTCCTCGCTCTCCTGTGATCCTAATGAGATTTTTCGATTTAGACCAAATTTTCACCAAATTTCTATCGAAACGAAAATGTTTGGGGGAAAATTCCTTCGAAATCCAAAAATGTTATTAGGATCACAGGAGAGCGAGGAGGTATTATGATACCCGGAGCAACGCCTGAAAATTTTGGGATAGGCAACCCGTCTTTCGTTAACAGTGTATTGATGGTTGCCTACTTCGAGAATTTTCAGGCGCTGCTCCGGGTATCTGAATACCTCCTCGCTCTCCTGTGATCCTAATGAGATTTTTCGATTTAGACGAAATTTTTACCAAATTTCTATCGAAACGAAAATGTTTGGGGGAAAATTCCTTCGAAATCCAAAAATTTTATTAGGATCACAGGAGAGCGAGGAGGTATTATGATACCCGGAGCAACGCCTGAAAATTTTGGGATAGGCAACCCGTCTTTCGTTAACAGTGTATTGATGGTTGCCTACTTCGAGAATTTTCAGGCGCTGCTCCGGGTATCTGAATACCTCCTCGCTCTCCTGTGATCCTAATGAGATTTTTCGATTTAGACGAAATTTTTACCAAATTTCTATCGAAACGAAAATGTTTGGGGGAAAATTCCTTCGAAATCCAAAAATGTTATTAGGATCACAGGAGAGCGAGGAGGTATTATGATACCCGGAGCAACGCCTGAAAATTTTGGGATAGGCAACCCGTCTTTCGTTAACAGTGTATTGATGGTTGCCTACTTCGAGAATTTTCAGGCGCTGCTCCGGGTATCTGAATACCTCCTCGCTCTCCTGTGATCCTAATGAGATTTTTCGATTTAGACCAAATTTTTACCAAATTTCTATCGAAACGAAAATGTTTGGGGGAAAATTCCTTCGAAATCCAAAAATGTTATTAGGATCACAGGAGAGCGAGGAGGTATTATGATACCCGGAGCAACGCCTGAAAATTTTGGGATTGGCAACCCGTCTTTCGTTAACAGTGTATTGATGGTTGCCTACTTCGAGAATTTTCAGGCGCTGCTCCGGGTATCTGAATACCTCCTCGCTCTCCTGTGATCCTAATGAGATTTTTCGATTTAGACCAAATTTTTACCAAATTTCTATCGAAACGAAAATGTTTGGGGGAAAATTCCTTCGAAATCCAAAAATGTTATTAGGATCACAGGAGAGCGAGGAGGTATTATGATACCCGGAGCAACGCCTGAAAATTTTGGGATAGGCAACCCGTCTTTCGTTAAGAGTGTATTGATGGTTGCCTACTTCGAGAATTTTCAGGCGCTGCTCCGGGTATCTGAATACCTCCTCGCTCTCCTGTGATCCTAATGAGATTTTTCGATTTAGACGAAATTTTTACCAAATTTCTATCGAAACGAAAATGTTTGGGGGAAAATTCCTTCGAAATCCAAAAATGTTATTAGGATCACAGGAGAGCGAGGAGGTATTATGATACCCGGAGCAACGCCTGAAAATTTTGGGATAGGCAACCCGTCTTTTGTTAACAGTGTATTGATGGTTGCCTACTTCGAGAATTTTCAGGCGCTGCTCCGGGTATCTGAATACCTCCTCGCTCTCCTGTGATCCTAATGAGATTTTTCGATTTAGACCAAATTTTTACCAAATTTCTATCGAAACGAAAATGTTTGGGGGAAAATTCCTTCGAAATCCAAAAATTTTATTAGGATCACAGGAGAGCGAGGAGGTATCATGATACCCGGAGCAACGCCTGAAAATTTTGGGATAGGCAACCCGTCTTTCGTTAACAGTGTATTGATGGTTGCCTACTTCGAGAATTTTCAGGCGCTGCTCCGGGTATCTGAATACCTCCTCGCTCTCCTGTGATCCTAATGAGATTTTTCGATTTAGACGAAATTTTTACCAAATTTCTATCGAAACGAAAATGTTTGGGGGAAAATTCCTTCGAAATCCAAAAATGGTATTAGGATCACAGGAGAGCGAGGAGGTATTATGATACCCGGAGCAACGCCTGAAAATTTTGGGATAGGCAACCCGTCTTTCGTTAACAGTGTATTGATGGTTGCCTACTTCGAGAATTTTCAGGCGCTGCTCCGGGTATCTGAATACCTCCTCGCTCTCCTGTGATCCTAATGAGATTTTTCGATTTAGACGAAATTTTTACCAAATTTCTATCGAAACGAAAATGTTTGAGGGAAAATTCCTTCGAAATCCAAAAATGTTATTAGGATCACAGGAGAGCGAGGAGGTATTATGATACCCGGAGCAACGCCTGAAAATTTTGGGATAGGCAACCCGTCTTTCGTTAACAGTGTATTGATGGTTGCCTACTTGGAGAATTTTCAGGCGCTGCTCCGGGTATCTGAATACCTCCTCGCTCTCCTGTGATCCTAATGAGATTTTTCGATTTAGACCAAATTTTCACCAAATTTCTATCGAAACGAAAATGTTTGGGGGAAAATTTCTTCGAAATCCAAAAATGTTATTAGGATCACAGGAGAGCGAGGAGGTATTATGATACCCGGAGCAACGCCTGAAAATTTTGGGATAGGCAACCCGTCTTTCGTTAACAGTGTATTGATGGTTGCCTACTTCGAGAATTTTCAGGCGCTGCTCCGGGTATCTGAATACCTCCTCGCTCTCCTGTGATCCTAATGAGATTTTTCGATTTAGACGAAATTTTTACCAAATTTCTATCGAAACGAAAATGTTTGGGGGAAAATTCCTTCGAAATCCAAAAATGTTATTAGGATCACAGGAGAGCGAGGAGGTATTATGATACCCGGAGCAACGCCTGAAAATTTTGGGATAGGCAACCCGTCTTTCGTTAACAGTGTATTGATGGTTGCCTACTTCGAGAATTTTCAGGCGCTGCTCCTGGTATCTGAATACCTCCTCGCTCTCCTGTGATCCTAATGAGATTTTTCGATTTAGACCAAATTTTTACCAAATTTCTATCGAAACGAAAATGTTTGGGGGAAAATTCCTTCGAAATCCAAAAATGTTATTAGGATCACAGGAGAGCGAGGAGGTATCATGATACCCGGAGCAACGCCTGAAGATTTTGGGATAGGCAACCCGTCTTTCGTTAACAGTGTATTGATGGTTGCCTACTTCGGGAATTTTCAGGCGCTGCTCCGGGTATCTGAATACCTCCTCGCTCTCCTGTGATCCTAATGAGATTTTTCGATTCAGACCAAATCTTCACCAAATTTCTATCGAAACGAAAATGTTTGGGGGAAAATTCCTTCGAAATCCAAAAATGTTATTAGGATCACAGGAGAGCGAGGAGGTATTATGATACCCGGAGCAACGCCTGAAAATTTTGGGATAGGCAACCCGTCTTTCGTTAACAGTGTATTGATGGTTGCCTACTTCGAGAATTTTCAGGCGCTGCTCCGGGTATCTGAATACCTCCTCGCTCTCCTGTGATCCTAATGAGATTTTTCGATTTAGACCAAATTTTTACCAAATTTCTATCGAAACGAAAATGTTTGGGGGAAAATTCCTTCGAAATCCAAAAATTTTATTAGGATCACAGGAGAGCGAGGAGGTATCATGATACCCGGAGCAACGCCTGAAAATTTTGGGATAGGCAACCCGTCTTTCGTTAACAGTGTATTGATGGTTGCCTACTTCGAGAATTTTCAGGCGCTGCTCCGGGTATCTGAATACCTCCTCGCTCTCCTGTGATCCTAATGAGATTTTTCGATTTAGACCAAATTTTCACCAAATTTCTATCGAAACGAAAATGTTTGGGGGAAAATTTCTTCGAAATCCAAAAATGTTATTAGGATCACAGGAGAGCGAGGAGGTATTATGATACCCGGAGCAACGCCTGAAAATTTTGGGATAGGCAACCCGTCTTTCGTTAACAGTGTATTGATGGTTGCCTACTTCGAGAATTTTCAGGCGCTGCTCCGGGTATCTTAATACCTCCTCGCTCTCCTGTGATCCTAATGAGATTTTTCGATTTAGACGAAATTTTTACCAAATTTCTATCGAAACGAAAATGTTTGGGGGAAAATTCCTTCGAAATCCAAAAATGTTATTAGGATCACAGGAGAGCGAGGAGGTATTATGATACCCGGAGCAACGCCTGAAAATTTTGGGATAGGCAACCCGTCTTTCGTTAACAGTGTATTGATGGTTGCCTACTTCGAGAATTTTCAGGCGCTGCTCCGGGTATCTGAATACCTCCTCGCTCTCCTGTGATCCTAATGAGATTTTTCGATTTAGACCAAATTTTTACCAAATTTCTTTCGAAACGAAAATGTTTGGGGGAAAATTCCTTCGAAATCCAAAAATGTTATTAGGATCACAGGAGAGCGAGGAGGTATTATGATACCCGGAGCAACGCCTGAAAATTTTGGGATTGGCAACCCGTCTTTCGTTAACAGTGTATTGATGGTTGCCTACTTCGAGAATTTTCAGGCGCTGCTCCGGGTATCTGAATACCTCCTCGCTCTCCTGTGATCCTAATGAGATTTTTCGATTTAGACGAAATTTTTACCAAATTTCTATCGAAACGAAAATGTTTGAGGGAAAATTCCTTCGAAATCCAAAAATGTTATTAGGATCACAGGAGAGCGAGGAGGTATTATGATACCCGGAGCAACGCCTGAAAATTTTGGGATAGGCAACCCGTCTTTCGTTAACAGTGTATTGATGGTTGCCTACTTCGAGAATTTTCAGGCGCTGCTCCGGGTATCTGAATACCTCCTCACTCTCCTGTGATCCTAATGAGATTTTTCGATTTAGACGAAATTTTCACCAAATTTCTATCGAAAGGAAAATGTTTGGGGAAATATTAATTCGAAATCCAAGAATGTTATAGGATCACAGGAGAGTGAAGAGGTATTATGATACCCGGAGCAGCGCCTGGAAATTTTGAGATAGGCAACCCGTCTTTCGCTAACAGTGTATTGATGGTTGCCTACTTCGAGAATTTTCAGGCGCTGCTCCGGGTATCTGAATACCTCCTCGCTCTCCTGTGATCCTAATGAGATTTTTCGATTAAGACGAAATTTTTACCAAATTTCTATCGAAACGAAAATGTTTGGGGGAAAATTCCTTGGAAATCCAAAAATGTTATTAGGATCACAGAAGAGCGAAGAGGTACTCAGATACCCGGAGCAGCGCAAGGAAATTTTGGGATAGGCAACCCGTCTTTCGTTAACAGTGTATTGATGGTTGCCTACTTCGAGAATTTTCAGGCGCTGCTCCGGGTATCTGAATACCTCCTCGCTCTCCTGTGATCCTAATGAGATTTTTCGATTTAGACGAAATTTTTACCAAATTTCTATGGAAACGAAAATGTTTGGGGGAAATTTCCTTCGACATCCAAAAATTTTATTAGGATCACAGGAGAGCGAAGGGGTATTCAGATACCCGGAGCAGCGCCTGAAAATTTCTCCTCTACTTCTTATGACCCTATCAACATGAAATTTATCGGATCTTAAGAAAAAATGCGATGTAAATGTATATAAAGTTCAGTTTCACCAATAATTTTCTTTGCGACGTATTTCATCCCGAATTTTCATGTTAGGTCGATTGAAGCAGTATCTAGAGTCCTGCACAATTTTTATGAGGTCAGAAGATCATTTTTCTATGATAGAACATAGAAGCGCATACAGTTCAGTTGTTCAGTATCAGTGACAGAACCCTAATTAATTAATTACTTGAACATTTGATCCTTATTATATAATATAATATAATAACTGTCTGTATAGAGAAAACCCTGAAGCAATAAATCTCACACATGTACGTACAAGACCGTTCATTCCGGAGCATTTTGGGTTAAAAAGAGGAAGACAATCATAGTTGAAGCAATAGGTAACATTTTTTTTCGTATAATTCAAAAGTGTAAGGCCCAACATGAAACTCGCAAGTTTTAAAATAAAGCTAGCTGCTAGCTTATTATTAGGTTGGTTGCTTGTTAGAACTGGTTGGAACCAGTAGAACTAAAAAACTTTAATTCACTCTTTGCGTGTTATTTGGAGACAAATTAATCGAGATTATTAGAACTGTGTTATTCGAAGTACGAATGTGAAAATTAAACCTTTCTTCCTCTATTATTCTCGAGTACCAAAACAAAATAAATTTTCTCATCAAGCATTGGTACTTTTCATTACTTGTAGAACTATGTATGCCCTTTATCTTCTGCGTTATATGATGAATTATCTTTTCTGAAGAAAGTAGATGTATTGAAGTGTGCTAACTATCTGTTGAAATTGATTCAACAGTATGCTTGTACGTTTTGCCTTTCTGAATGTAGTTAGTTATATAAACATTCACACTTTTAGGTTGCATATGCTGCTGTTGCTGACCAAAACATGAGATTTTGGTGGTCAACAATTGGATTCCATATATTTCTTTCACCTTGATATAGACAATGCGGAGGAGGAATAATGAACTTAAGAAAACTTAAATGGGAATTATCCTGAAGTAATAATAGGAAGACAGAAGGAACAAGGTGAAGAGAGGTAAGTTATGACATATGAATTTCTATGAATGCTAAAATAAGTCCTGCGGTTTTCATCGGGAAGTATGCTAGTTGAAGTTTGGCGACTATCTTCACACGGCTCATAGACTGTGGCAAAAATTTTTTCTGACATCGTTTCACATGTCTCTGCCTAGGACATAGAGAAATGTCGATGATTTAGAAGTTAACTCTATAGTATATCTATGGATTCAAATCCCTTGAAAACTAAACTCTTTGGTTTGTTTTTGTTTATTCATAATTAATTCTTCATGATGTGTCATTTTTGTCAGCCAATATTGAACTTAAAAAATATGTGGATAAAAAATAACCTTCTCACTTTTTAAATATGTGGTCAGTCACAAAAATTGTGCATTCAGGAATTGAATTCAAGACAACTTGTTCTATCAAAGATGTCAAGTGCTGTTCACAAATGGAACTTGTGGTGTCCTTATAGAAGTAAGTGAAAAGGTATTGATACCTTCATTGATTATCAATGAATGTAATGTCAACTAATCATTGCATACTTTCAACTACTTTATTAAAATGATTTCACTTTCAAAAACTTTTAAATTCTGTTTCCTCGTAATTACGTATTTCCACAAAAACATTGGGCCCAGAAAATTGAGAGAATACTAAATGGGAATTTCAGTATTTTGCTATAAAAGCAGTTTTTATGGATTAAAGCTGTTGAATCAATTTAGGAGAATGTTTCCAAATAATTTTCACTCTTCAATCTTGACACATTCTGTAATAATTGGGACTTTTCGAGAATTCACATGGATTTGAAAATCTACTTAGATGGAAAACTAGAGAAAGTTCAAACTAGGCCATCTATGTACAAAAGTCCTAAGTTCGTAAAGGAATCTGTGAGTGAAGTTGATAGTTTAGAGATAAGCTTTTAGATGGCGCTAGTTGAAAATTCTATCATCGTAGAGATAAACACTAATTCTCTTTTCTATTTTCAGGTGTGCTAAAGCCGGGCTTTCCCAAAAATTTTTTTCTGGAAGGGAAAAATGCAGATAATTAATATGAACGATATCAGCATGTGCAGGCCGGAATTGAATTCAAGGCAATTTATTCTATTGACGACACTTGTGGTGTAAGTGAAGATTAATTTATTTCTGTATTAGATTATCATTGGGAGTTTCGTGACATAGTCATTGCCTTTATCCAAGTGTTTTATTGAAATTATTTTACTTGAAAATTTTTAAATTTATTTTCCTGCCAATTAGAATTTGGCCCAGAAATTAGGAGAATACTGAGTAAGATATAATAACTTCAAACTCCATGTAGTGTTTTGCTATGAAAGCAGTTTTTCTGAATTGAAGCTGTTGAATAAATTCAGGAGAATGTTTTCAAAGTGAAATTTTCAATGCCTCACACTAATGGCACTTATGGATTTTTGAAAATAGGGTCAATAATGTTATCCTGGTGTTATATAATTTGATATTCAATTCGGGGTTGTTAAATACTGCATGGATTGTCTGTGTAAAGGCCAATTTCGCATTTTTTAATTATATTTGTATCGTGATTTCATTTTTTTTTGTTATGTGTAGATTGCAGACTCCAATTGATGTTGAATACAATGAGTTGCTTTTGAGGATGATTGGCCAAGAAGCAAGATAGAGGTATTGAAAATAGTATTGAAAGCTGCCTGAGGTTCATTGAGGAATGGATTTATTCATATTGCATGTTATGAAGAAACCTGGGGAAGACAACCTGAATTCAAGGTATATTTTCTGAGCATTTTTAACTCTTTTGTCTTGGGATATTTCATTATTATCGGGCTTTTTCGGAAATTTACACAGACTTAGAGATCAGCCTTATTAAAAAAACTCATTTTAATTCAGAGAAAATTCTAACCCGCCATCTATATTCGAAACTCCAAAGTTAATAATAGTTGTTTCATTATCATACAGGAATCTGTATTAGTTTCTAGAGTGAGGTTAATAGTTGAGAGACCTGTTCACAGATGGCGATGGTTGAAAATGCCATTAATTTTTTTCTTAGATTGCATGAAATATTGATTTAAAAATAGTTTCTTATTTGCAGAGGTATTGAATATATTCTCCAATATTCAGATATCATTATCAGAAAAAATACTCACCCTTCAGAAAAAAACAATATCAATTAAGTTCTTGCGCTCCTATCCAATTAATTTTTTTCTTGTCCAGTTATTCAACTACTGTCTATTAGATATTTTATTATTATATATTTACTATTATTTATTCTCGTCTATAACTATGGTTGGCATCTACGAAAGAGTGAAATATCAAGATCAAAAGAGTCTTGCGGGTTTATTTGCACTATTTTACCTGACGTTTCGCATATATCTGCGGTAGGCGTCTTTAGAGGATTCTTAGACCGACATTGCCCCTCAAGGGTCGTAGATTCGTTCTCGACGTTTCGCCAGTTTGAATGTCTGGCATCTCCAGGAGTTATATTCCAGGGGATTGATTATCAGGTAGCTCAATTCAGCGAGAACATCTCCTGAAATGTAACTCCTGAAGATGCCGGACACTAGAACTGGAGAAATGTCGAGAATTAATGAACGGCAACGGCCGAAATGCTCGACAAAACGGGTGACACCTCTCATAATTTTTTTATTTTTCAGAATCAACAACCACCATGATTCTTGAGGCAAGTTGAGGAGGAGATGATGAAACTACGCTGAAATCGACGAGTTTCTTAATTTTTCATTTTTATAAAACTGTAATAAATTAAAACTGTGTAATAAATTGTAATTGTAATAAAAATTCATATTGAGATTTAGATTGTTTTAATATTGTTCTCCGATTCTGAAATCATACAATTACACTGCGCCTTGTGGCGAAATCCTGACGGTTAAGTATACAATTCTGAAGTTTTCCGTCCAAAAAAAGGGTAAAATTTAAAATGATAATCTGGCAAAAATGACTTTCCGACAGAGGCTCCCCCTGGCGGAAAAATGCTGAAGCTAAAAAAAAAATTTGACCCAAATTTTTAGATCGACCGTCGCGCCCCCTGGCGGAAAAAGGCTGAACCCGAAAATAAAAATCTAAAAATTTCGGTCAAATTTTTTCCCGAGCTTTAGGCATCCTCCGCCAGGGGGAGCCACTTTCCGCCCTCTAGCGGAGGAACGCTGAAGCTCCGGAAAAAATTCGACCGAAATTTTTAGATTTTTATTTTCGGGTTCAGCCTTTTTCCGCCAGAGGGCGCGACGGTCGATCTAAAAATTTGGGTCAAATTTTTTTTTTAGCTTCAGCATTTTTCCGCCAGGGGGAGCCTCTGTCGGAAAGTCATTTTTGCCAGAATATCATTTTAATTTTTACACTTTTTTGATCAGAAGGCGGGTTTTTTTCGCAGATTTTTCATTCTCAGCCTAAGAGGACGGAAAGCAGGTGCCGTTTCAGCCTTATTTTTTTCAGGATTTTGCAACCAGGGAGGGTATGGAAAAATTATAGTTTTAATATTTATTTCTCAGAAATAGCTTCACTACAATCATTCATGATGTGCTACAATATTGTGTTATTATTATTATTAATCATTGGCGTCGCTACGGCGTGGGGAGAGAAGGGTAATTAAACCCCTCCAAGTCCACCTCCATGCAGGCAGGCTAGTCGTTGCCGAGATGTGGGGGGCCGCCGGCAGAGGAGGAATCTGGTCGATTGTCATGGATCGTCATTGGACAAGGATTCCTGGCACTTGATCTGAAAAATAAAAATGAATTACTGCAAATTCAATTCAGAATAATTCTGTTACTTGTTTTTTAGAGCATTTCGGCCGTCGTCGTACATTCATTCTCGACGTTTCGACAGTTCGAGTGTCTGGCATAATCAGGCAGCTCAATTCAGCGAGGAAAACTGCTGAAAGCATAACTCCTGAAGATGCCAGACACTTTAACTGACGAAACATCGAGAATAAATCTACTACGACAGCCTAAATGCTCGAAAAAACAAGGAAAATTAAAAATGAACCCAACGAAGCAGGCCATAAAGTCTGAAACATAATAAATGTAAAACATAGAGTAACAAAAAAAAACAAACATATGTTTTTCGTTAATCTAGAAACCCAATCCAACAACAAAACAGTTGAGGACCTTCAATTTATAAATAGAACCAGAGTCACCATTGAACCACCAAGAAAAAAACGAGGATTAATGCAATATATGAGATGCCAGTGATATGGTTACTCCAAAGCATACTGTTACAGTTCCTTCAATCTGCCAAAAAGACAAAAATACGCTAGCAAAATGTGTACAGTGCAGCGGTAACCATCCGACCAACTATAGGGGGTTGCAAAGTTTATAAAAAACTTCATGAATAAAAACCATTTGCCAACCAAGCACTGCCCCAAACACTCCTAAAAAAATACCAATGTCATCGAACAATCAAATACCCCAACAACGAATTCCTCGAACCTATGCAGAAGCGACACAAACAGGGTATCAAGAACAAACACTATTTGTCCTAAATCAACAACTCACAACACTCCTTGATGAATTCAAAAGTATGTATTCACAGCTACTTAATTAAAACAGCATGATATTGAATCCACTCACCACACTTATAAGTAAAATGAACCCATAATAGGTAATAACTATAGCAGGATTACAACATAAACGCCAACAGTTCGACTAATCACAAACAAGAAATCCTAATCCAAGATACACATTCGGGCCCCAGGCTCTGACAATCATTATGAACATCTCTTCATTGGACAACCAACATACTGGCCGACAGATCTTAGAAAACTACCTGACCTCCTCGGTTTCTCCGTAGTGAATGATATACCAACGCAAAATTGCTTACTCGAATCTCATTATGATTTTACATCTGATCATTAACTTGTTATTATGCATCTCAACAGTCAACCCATAAACACGAACATTTCAGCCAAATCTACTTCGAAACATACTACTTGGGAAAACTTCTGCAAACAGAATCTGAGTAATCAATGCATCAAAGAAGCAGTGGAACTTTTCACCACCTACAACACAACAAGCAGCTTGGCATGCTACCCCTTCAAATACAGAAGAAATACTGAATTCTATAAGGACCCCCACCAAATTTACAGCATCTGATAACGGAAAAAAGTTAGCAAGACGAATTTGGGAAAACACCTGCAACATCAGCAATCTGTATAACTTTAGAAAACTATCACGAGATTTTTCAAAAGCACTAAGAGAGGCACACTACCTCTCACTCCAATAAAGACAGAGCATGGCTGGGCAAGATCAAGTAAAGAAAAAGTATATGCCTTTGCTGTACACCTGTCGAAAGTGTTTGAAGAATCGGATGGAGCATCAGAGCATGGAATTGATGTTGTAAAATATTTAGCTACACAATGCCAATTATCCTCACCAACTGAAGCAGTAAATCCGCAATCAAAAAAACAACAAAGTTCCAAGTTACCACTTGATAACAGTTCTAAAGAACTACCAAGAAAAGCAGCTAAATAACAACTACTATCTACTACTTAACTCCTACCTCTCAGATAGAATGTGTTCCGTCAGGCATAACAATGAAATATCAGATTATTTGTCCCCCAAGTCTGTCGTACCACAAGGAAGTGTAGTGGGCCAAGTCAAGACAATTACCCTTTTCTCTACCTTCCGAACACAGCTGACCTGCCTGAAATACCTAATACAAGGTTTGTTGCCATTGCTGATGACATGGCCGTACTTTCTTCAAAGACCCTGAAACCACCTCCAGAAACACAAAAAATCACTTAAACCAACTAAACAACTGGTACAAAATGGTCGTTTGGCGTTCAACAATGGTATTGTGCAAAACCCACAACTCTTCGATTGGTAACTGGTACAGATCTTGAAATCCCAATCTTACCGAAATCTTTTCATTAGACTATCTTCAGATTTCTATTAAATCCTTTATTATTTGTTATCAAGCGTTGGCATTCCGTGCAATTGTAATTTTCCCTATCTTGTCTTTATTTGTCAAAAATCCTGGTCAATGAATATATATTTCAGAAAAGACTTGATGAGAATTCAATTTTTCAAGAGAAGAGGATAAACATAGCTTTAAACCTACCTTGATGTTCTTCAGTACCTTTCATAAAGTTTCGGTCGTTTCATGGGCGATTACTTAGGAGAAACTTGTTGAATTTTGTATTATTTGCAACCTGCATTCCATAGTTCCCCATTGTTTTAGGTGAATGAAATCTTGAAGGCAAACCAGCTTCACCATAACTGAAAAATGAAAAACAATTACTGCTTTAAATTCTTAACTGTTCAAACTTAAATATTTAACTGTATTCCTTAGTGATCTCTAGAAAGGCTGTTCGCAAGTTTGCATCATATTCAATCTTCATTTATTCGGGAAATTTTCGTTAATTTCGAATACAAATATTAGGAAAATTCATACAAACTTATCGAAACCATGAAGAAAATAGGTTATGTTATGGAGTTCATTTTCAACCACCAAGTCATATTTGTGTTCAATTCAGACATAGATAACCAACGAATTAGAATAATATTAAGTCTATGAGTCGACTTCAGATTCATGATGATATTAGGTTCTACCATAGAAAAACCCAGTCATATTTCTATGAGTCAACCACAGAAAAAGGTTGAAAATTTTCTATGGATCAATCATAGAAATATTATAATCGTCAGTCTATGGTTCGACCACAGAAACAGATTTAACCTTACTTTTATTTCATCCATAGACTTTCTATCTATGTTCGAATCATAGACATAAATTGTAATATGTCTATGATTCAACCAAAGACATAAATTGTCATATGTCTATGAAAAAATCATAGACATAAATTCTGACTTTGACATACACTGATTGAATGACATTAACCTAACAAAAATTCCGAAACACAACTTATTGAATACCTATCATTCATTCAGAATCTGCAATTTACAAAAGTAAAAACACGATATAAATGTTACTTATAATGAATAATTCTCTTTTAAATGCATACAGGCGATATCTGGTGACATTTTATTGAAACAACAATTTTGGCTATTTAAAACTATAGATGTTCTGAATATATTCATTTTATACTAATAACTTTTTTTGAATACAGAGTATCAGGATCTGATGTTCCTACTACTTTTAATTCGAGGAAATATCGTCCATTATTGCTAAGTAATACTTTCTGCTACTGATTGACCGAATATTCCAATAAAACAATATTTAATTACAAAAAGGAACATTCTAACTCTCCAAAGTGACCCAGAGTTTCAATAAACTCATTGATTCTTATTTACCTTATTTATACTCATAAATTTTTGTCAATATTAACCGCAATTGACTTTTAACGTCTGATAATATCAATGGCACTGCTTGAATATCGCACGAATCTTGAAGTGTATGCATGGTCGGTACTTGACAGAAATGTAGTTTTATTCACATTTTTTAATACTGAAGAGAAGAATGATATTTGAAATACATAGATAGGTATGTAATCATAAGACTTCTAAATCTGAACTAACAATATTGCTCATCTCTTAAGTACCTATTTCACAATATGGAAAATTGTGTCTTTTTCGGAAAATCTGCGGTTGATTCTATATTTCAAACAGAAAAAACGAGCTCGATCGTCCAAAATAGGCTTCCTTTTAACGATGGGAAAAAAACATCACCAGATACTGGTTGAATGTTCTCATCTAAAACTTATCTCTAGTTGAACTTTTTTTCAAATTTTACGAAACAATATATGTATAATCATAAATTTAGGATGTACCTACTATATCGTTTCTAGTGCGTTTACTTAATTTCATGAAGGAGAAATTGAAAGGTTAACGTATTTTAATTGAAAGTTCTAACTTTATTTCGAATGTTTTCGGTATCACAAGTAATCCTTAGTACTAGTACCCAAGATGAAAGAGTTCCCCTTCAACACATTGAACATTTAACACCAAAGCTAAAAAACCTTTCTTTTTGAAATTGACAACAAAAAATGAATATGAGGGAAATCCTAAAGATCGATATTCGACCTAAAGATATTGATAATGAAGATAAGGAAGAAAATATCGATGTTACAGACAAGCCTGACATGTCTGTTGTTTCATTCTCATTTTTTAATTTGATTTTTTTCGTATTCAAATGCTAGTTTTTGACATGAATTGAATGAACCTCAATTTTTGATACTCATTCTTTTATAACTAAAAACAAATAATAGTTCATACTTCGACAAATGTTTCATTTAGGTACCAGAAAATGTGAAGATTATTATATTCATAAGAATTATACCCAGATAGTTTGATAGATATGAAATTTTTGACCTAGTAAGTTCTCTTTGTTTCCTTGACCTGATTCGAAATTACTACCAAATTGAACTTCAATGAACATTAAAAATTTCAAAATGATCAATACAGAGTCCTTTATATTTACGTTATAACCTTGAGAAAAATTAAATGAAATTTTCATTTCTTGTATGAGAGCTTCGTGTTCTTCCCCTGTTAGAGCAGTTTTAAAGACGATTTTGCTCGCAGTTCAGAATCCGGTAGATTGTGATTTTTGTGTCTCTTATAATTGTTTTTTTGGAACAGGAATTTTCTCCTGAAGAATGAATCCATACCAGAAGTTAAAACAGATTTCTGTTGAATTGAAAGAAACTTTCTTTATTGAAACGAAACTTTGGAAATATAGGACTCAAGATTGAGAGACCAAGGATGGTTGAAAAAAAATGGAGCAGAAAGGGTGGATCTTATATCTGGTTATAATGAAGTTCGAAATTGTGAACTCATTCAAATACCTTTTACACGCTGAATGAAGACAGCTCAATTAGAAAATGTTGAGTTAAAAGGGGAAATAGGTTGTTACATAAAACAATAGAATCCCAGTAATGGGATTCAACTAGGTATATGATTTAGTAATATGGCGAAAAGCTCCTTTTATCAATGACTTTTAAGGTTGAAAAAAATCCCTTCAGGTTTTTTAGCCTATTGATTAGGAAATCAACTTTGGAAGAGATTAAGGAATCTATGAAATTTCACTTGAACAGTTCGGGAGTTGATGAGATAGGAATGTTAAAGAAATCCAGAAGGTGGTTTTCATTATTTTTGTGGAAAACCAAGAGAGATGAGTTAAAAAAAATCATTTGCAGTTGATTGATTCAGAAAATCACAGTGGGCTTACATGTGAAAAATATTTATCAATCTGATATCAATTAGATATAGAAAAACAGAATGAAAACCGAGATTATTAGAGATAAAATTGAATTCCTAGATGGTACCAAGAGAATACCAAGACAATTGATAAAAAAGACAAAGACTAGTGTAGAATAAGGTTGCAAGAGTCAGAGTGAAAAGGGATTTGAACCTTTCATGTTATTCAGATTATCAATTAAACTCCAACAACAAAAACCACCAACTTTTATGCGAACATTCAATCCAGACTTTCTCGAATCGATTTTATGATTTTATCTTCACCAATGAATCTTGGAGAAGAAAAAAAACAGTGTGAATTATGCCGAGAGGTGAAAAACGACAAATTTATTCAACCAAGCATCATAAACACACATTCCCCGAGATGATCGAATTATCATTCGTGAAAAATAAAAAAACTTTTATTTCCACAGCTTAGTCGTCATAAAAACAAACGTTAGGACGACCCCTAAATGAATTCTGTGGCTCGTAAATTCATTAATGATTATTATAAATCTACATAACTTTATTAAGGGATGCCTGGCTCGGTAAAAATGTCAGCTACTTAGTGTAACTTTATTGACTTATATTTCTCCCCCATAAACAGAAATTCCCATTAAGCCCTGTGTAATTTTCACTTCCCAACATCCCATCCTGGGGTTTCTATTGGTCGACGAGGCCACCCTTAAATCTTCTAGGGGCTGGGCTTAGACCAGGTTCATCCCTCTACTCGATCCAACATGTGATGTGTTACCATGGCACCGAGATTTCTGGGATAACCGGATGTTTTATTCAGTTTATATGAGTTTTCTGAAGTCTCAACATTAAGCCAAAATGGAAAAATTAACCAATTTCGTGTCTCAAACGTTCGAGACTAATCTCGGTGAACAAAAAATTGCGAACGCGGTCAAAACGGAAAATGCCTGTATTTCGGAGGAAAATCAGAGCCAGAGCAGCGAGCTCAGCCAAAAGAGACCGAAAAATTGGCTGATAAGTGACATTTCCCGAACTACTTCTTCAGACAACAGTTCTGACAGCGAAACTGGTAACGCGGTCTGTTTCAAGAACAATTTCAACTTGAAAATCGGTGCGAAGAACGGTTACTTATCCCCGTCGACATTCGATGATAAAAAGAGTGATTCGAAGAACGGAAGTGAAAAAAAATTGCCCAATGACACCATACTCAAGACTATGATCAACGAGGAAAATGTTGGTGAGTGGTTTATTCTATAAAAATATTTTTCACTCATCTTTATCTCGTTTTATCTTAGTTCGTATTGTAACACGTTTTCATTCTATTTTTTTTACGGAAAGGTATCAATTAAAATGATTGTATTTTCAGAATTTACTGAAAAAGTTCCTGAGAAATATTCTTCGACCTAGATATTATCGAAGATATTTCAGGAAAATAATTTATAGTTTTCATTATCGAAACTCATGAAAAAAAGGCAAGAACACCCAAGAAATCGTAAAGAACAAACAAATTTATTGAATTTGATTCCCTAAATTCATAGCCTTCCAGAAGAAATTAGAAGAATCGGTTCCAAATCCAACATAAGATATGTTTTCGAAACACAAAATAGAGATTCATATATACTATCACAATTGAATGATAAATAAGAATTTAAAAATTGTGTTTAGTGCAGGACCTCTTACCAAGAAACACATTAATACTTGCACAAATTTCAAATTATTTCCCTGCCAGCAAAGTCTTAAAGACGATCTTGATCGCCTTAATTGTAAGTCAACGATAAAAAGAGCTTTTCGCCATATTTCTTAATCATATACCTAGTTCAATGCCATTACTGGCAATACAATTTTATTGTTTTACCCATTTTCCCTTTTAACTCAACATTTTCTAATTGAGTTGAGCTGTCTTTATTCAGCGTGGCAATGTATTTGAATGAGTTCACAATTTTGAATTCTATTCTAACCAGATATAAGATTCACCCTTTCTTCTCCATTTTTTTTTCCACCATCTTTGGTCTATTAATCTTGAGTCCTATATTTCCAAATTTTAATAAAGAATGTTTCTTTCAATTTAACAGAAATCTGTTCTAACGTCTGTTATGGATTCATTTTTCAGGAGAAAAATCCTGTTCCAAGAAACAATTGTGAGAGACGCAAAAATCTCAATCTACCAGATTTTGAACTGCGAGCAAATTCGTCTTTAAAACTTTTCTAACAGGAGAAGAATATGAAGTTCTTATATAAGAATTGAAAATTTCATTAAATTTTTCTCAAGGTATTATCTTAAATATGAAAGAATCTGTAATGATCATTTTGAAATTGTTAAGGTTCATTGAATTTCAATTTGGTAATAATTTCGAATCAGGTCAAGGAAACAAAGAAAAATTACCAGGTCAAAAACTTCATACCTATCAAACTATCAGGGTCATTTTTATGTACATACTAATCTTCACATTTTCTGGTAAATGAAACGTTTCTTGAAGTATAAATTATTATTTGTTTTTAGTTATGAAAGAATAAGTATCAAAAATTAAGGTTCATTCAATTCATGTCAAAAACTAGCATTCGAATACGAAAAAATTAAATTAAAAAAAGAGAATGAAACAGCAGATATGTCTGGCTTGTCTGTAATGTCGATATTTTCTTTCTTATCTTCATTATCAATATCCGTACCAGACGTGACAAAACAAGATGACTGTGTGATAGAAATTATATTGGAAGTGAAGAAGACCGAATTGAAAAAAAAACGTTAAATGTATTATAATTCAAGATTGATAAACCAAAGACGGTTGGAAAAAAATTGGAGCAGAAAGAGAGAAGTAACTTATATATGATATGAAGAATACAGTTCGAAATTGTGAACAAATTCAATAACCTTGGACATACTGAATCGAGGCAGCTTAAATCACTTGAAAAATGCTGAATAAAAAAGGAAAATAGCTACATATAACACTGAAATTGTATTACCAGCAATTGTATACATAAACATTATGGCGTTAAGCTCTTTGTATCAATAATTTTAATAATGAAATAAAAGAATTCCTACTCATTTATCAGAATGTGATGCTTTTTTACTTGGGAAATCACCTTTAGAAAACTTAAGAGAATTTATAGTTTTTATATATTATCTGGAACTTATAGAGAGTAAAATATCTAATTTAGAGGAAAATTTGTTTAGGAAAAAGAATCGGTTCCAAGTTACATATATGATTTGTTTTCGAAACAGAATGATTTCAAATCGAAACTAACAAAATTGAAAAAGAAAAAAAATCAAAGAACTGGGTTTACCATGTGTACAAAAATTTAACCAAGAGACAAATTAAGAAGTGTACAAATTCCAAATTACAACCCTGCCAGAAAAGTTTTAAAGACGACCCTGATGGCACTTTAGAATATTATAAATCCAGGACAATTGAACTTGAAAAACGAACGTTTTCCTGAAGTATAATAAAAATAATGACTTCCTGACTGTGAGGTTGAAATTGCTATGAAATTGAAAGAGACTTTCTGTATTGAAAAAACGTTAGATGTTATATCACTCAAGATAAATAAACCAAAAATGGTTGAAAAAAAATTAGAGCAGAAAGGGGGGAGTTCAAAATTTTGAACAAATTCAAGTACCTATCTTGGATAATCGAGGCAGCTTGAATCAATTGGAAAATGTTGAATTAAAAAGGAAAATATGTACATAAAACAATAAAATTGTATTGCCAGTAGTATAAGGTAGTAATATGGCTCTTATCAATAATTTTTAAGGTTAAAAAGATCCCTATTCGTTTTTCAGCTTGTGTTTATAATTCACTTGGGAAATCAACTTTGAAAAAGATTAATTCTATCGAGAAATGTTCTCAAAAACGATTATTCACGAAGATACTTCAGGAAAATTCATTCTCTGGGACATATTTTATAGATACAGCAATATCCAATTTTAGGAAAAATTTGTGAACATATTTATGATGAGCAGCAACAACCAGGAAATTCTTAAGAACAAACAAATTTGTTGAATTCATTCCACATGTTAATGATCTTTCAGAAAAAATCAGGAGAATCGCTGCAAAGTTCAACATAAGATGTGTTTTCGTGTTTTCGAAACGCAAAATGATTTGAAATCTTTACTAACAAAATTGAATAAGAAACAAAAATATGTTTACAATGTATGCGAAAACACTGAAAAAATCGTTCCATTTAATGCTATTCATCAGAAATGTATGGGGTCTTCTGAAAATGAAGCTCCCAGTACCTATACCCTTTCATTTGAACTGATTACTCCACGAATTCGATTCAAATATACCTATACCATATTTTAATATCAAAATTACTCCATTACATATGTGGTAGGAACAAAACTCTCCAAGTCAAATTAAACAATATTTTTCATTTTGTCATCTGGAATGTTCAGCATCTGTAATGATTAAGCCAAAAATGATGTGCACATTTGTCTGATTCACTTGATCTTAGATCAAATCGCGCTTCCAAGTCCCATCTGTGAAACTGAGGCATTGAAAATTTGATGAATAGATAAACCTGCATGAGTTGAACAGTTTTGACACAAGTCGTTTTTTTTTTGTTCCTATTATTTTCAGTTTTTTGTGATTATTATGAAAAGAAATTTAAAGGGTCTAAATAATATTTTTTTTTGGATGAATATATTACTCTAGCCAATACTCGGTAGGACTAGATCCTATTATTAGCATTAATTCATTGAGAAATTATTTGAATCATTAGGATTAGGAAATCATAGATTGTATAAAACTTGTAGTAACCACGTTATACATCATGAATGAAATTATAGGTCAATAAATGGCAAAGTTGTCAGATACAAGAACGATTTTCAATAAGATTAATGGAAAACATCCCCTACTTTTCAGAGTGGCAAAGGTTTATCACATTACCGTGTTACAAAGTGCCCCCATGGGTATCCACTGGTAAATGTACCGTTTGAAATGATTGACGAGATGAATAAAGAAGAAGCATCTTTTCTGATATAAGAATGATAAGGAAGAGACCTTGGCGAAAAAAAATCCAAGCTCTATTAAAGCGTCTATTGAAATTTAGTGAAATTCCAACTTTCTTGAATTAATGAAATATTTCAATATGGTAGGATGATCATTCTCACTTGAAAAAGTAATGCCTCACAATAAAATTTCATATTTTGAAGGTTCCATCAGGAAAATATAACGTAATATCAAGTTTCCGCAAATATTGGCTCCGTGTAGAATATCCGTCGCTTTCGCCATTTTGCAACGGTCATTATATAGTTTGAAAAAATTGAATCAAACGTCTCTGAATCTTAAGTTCCAAGTTGGGATGTTAAATATTTAACCGTTTTTCATTTCATTCAGCTTTCATTTCGAAAAAGTTGTATATATGATTGTGAAACATGTTTTATATTGATACCTTCAGTTCTGTCTTCGGTATATTAAATCAAATACGTTCTACTCCCAAGGAATAACTGGCAAGAGCATCATTTTCATTCGAAGAACAACGTGGTTTTTTTTATATTGATCATCCGAACATTTCTGTAACTCCAATCAATCATGTGATATAATATCTGTGAGATATAATATTCTATATAGCATTCACATAAATGATACCAATGCAATACGATTTCCGTGGTCGAAAAAAAAAAATTATTCACTTATTTTCTCTCCCAGTCTCTGTAACAAAAAATCAATTCGAAAATTATTTGAAATGATAGAAGAGAGGCCTTTGCGCGAAACTTGTCCACTTATTTGTCAGGGGCCAAATACCGAAAAAGTTGTTGCCTTACAATGACAAAAGAAATAATACTTGGACCTCTCACACTTTCAGGGACGGGCCCAAGGGGGTGGGATGGGGGGGGATGATCCCCCCCCAATGTTGAACGAAGTTGGCAAATTTACAAAGCAGTCGGAAAATTTTCAAACGAGTTGGAAAAATTTCATAGCAGTTGGAAAAAATCTCAAAAATGTTGAAAAAATTTCAAACCAGGTGGAAAAATTTCAAATCAGTTGGAAAAAATTCCAAAGCAGTTGGAAAAAGTTCAAAGCAGTTGATAAAATATCAAAGCAGTTGGAATACATATTTCCGAGAGAGTTATGAAATTCGAACTAATCTGAATTAGAAAAAAACAAGTTTGCAATCAGTACTTAACAATATATGTATAGTCGGCAATAAATGGTATTCAACCCAATATTTTTTCAATCAACTATTTGAAGAGATGCGGCTTCAAGAAGTAGGTACTCAGTAGTTGTAAATTCTTCAGTTACGTCGCATGGACCGTGTCATAAAAAAACCATCTAGTATCATAAATTTAAGCTGTTTCTATCAGATAAGCAGAAGCATCATTAGGTACGCTTTTCGTACATTATGTTATAGTTTTGCGAATAAATATATTTATGTGTGAATGAATTTAGAAAATGAACTGAAAAAGATTCAAGGTGAAGTTTGAGTTATGTGGTCTGTGGTGCCTTATAAAAAATTACTAAAAAAAATTCATGAACAGAAAATGCACGAAGGACAACAAGTGTGAGAGAAAATTATGGGTTGTGACCATAGAATATAGAATATCGGAAGGCAATTTATTCGTATTTTTTTTAACTAAAAAAACTGAAATTAGCTACACAAATCCATCACAACAAAAATTGTTCGAAACACTAAATATATGCAAAGAGATCGAAATCGCCAACTCAAATTAGGAAATTATGTTCAAAATTGTTTTTACAATATGACTGATTTAGGTCGAAACCTTTTCCCTACTAAGTTGGGAATCTGTTTTATTTTTTCAAGTATCTTGATTTATGATGATTGCAACTTTGACACACATTTTCTGTTTAAATTTTTAGTTATGTTGCTTTTCTTTATACCATGGAAACCATAAGCAAAAGGAAGGCTCATTTTTTATCAAACGAAATATATTTTCTGAACATTTTGTTCCTATTATTCTGTGAAATGGGCCCATGTTAGGAATGAGCAGTTTCAATATTATGAATCTCCTCAAAGTGGTGACTAATTAACTTTGATTTTTCATCTACATAGCATTCGATCCTGTATAATTCTTCATTTTATTTGAAAATATCTTGTTTTATGATGTTAGAAAATTTGAGATACACCAAAGAATGAATCTGAATTAAATTGAAGAACGAAACAAGAAGTGTATCTTAATGTACTTCTCACAAAAAAAATGATTCCATAAAATAAAAAACCTCACATAATTGAATATTGTGTAGTTGGAAAAGCAACGTTAATTTCCCACCACTTTGATGAGATTCATCGTATTAAGACTGCTCATTCCAATGTTTACTACTTTCACAGATTGAAAAGAGTAGATTTTCCAGAAAAATATTTCTCTGATGGAAATGAGCCTTGCCTTCGCTCCCAGATTCCATGGAATAAAGAAAAGCTACAAAACTGAAGAAACAAACAAGTAGTGTTTCTCAAAGTTTCAAGTAACATCGAGATACTCTTCACGAAAAAACAGACTCCATAAAATTTAGGTACTTAATTGAATGTTCGGTGGATAAAAAAAAGGTTAATTACTCCTCACTCTGTTGAGATTCATCACTTTGAATTTTTTTTACCGAAAAAAATATCACACCATATTATGTATAAAAGTTTTCTGTTAATCCAATGTACAGTCGGAAAATTTTCGATGGATTTCCCCCCCAAAAATTTGGCTTCGGCCTGTCCCTGCACACTTTGTAACGTTTCAGAGAACATCAGATTCCTTCACCAGACAAATTCTTGAATTAATGCAATTCTTCGGGTAATCTCTATTTTTCATGTTATTTTTATGTTCCAAGCTTTCTTATCTCTCCTGTTGTTTCCTGTATGAGTTTTTCCACAAATTTTTTACTTTTGTTTCTCAATCTAAAGTTTAGTTTTTGTTAGTAGAGATGTTTTGTGCTTTAAATACTATATTTGTGTTGAATTCAAAACCCATGCTTCCCCTATCAATAACATTGGTTGTTTTTGAAGTTTACTCGTTCGTTCCTGATTTTCAACAGGCTGTATCTCAGTGAAAAATGGTCGTATAGGAAATAAAATGACTATCTTCTGAAGCTTGGACACTCTAATTTGTGAAATTATTGATTTACAATTTTTTGAAGTACCGATAGCCATGCAATCCTCGGATAAAGAACGAAGAAAAAATTTTCAAATTTTGTTTTGCTCTACTAGCATGGAAACATTTTCTCGAGCAAGATCGTTGCAAAGATTGCACAGCCTCTTTATTCAGCTCTAATTTGCTTTTTACGACCCTCAGATATGACCATTTGTCTTCGAGATATCCAATTTTGAATGCAAAAGGATCGTTTTTCACTCAACTGCCGATATCTCCTGAATTTCTGATCGCTTCGCAAGCCAACAGGCGGTTTCTTTTTCTGCAGAAAATTTCCTACAAAAACTGTTATGCTTGATTAAAAACATTTTTTTTCACCTGTAACGTTAACGTGAATAAAGAGAAAAAAATGAATTTTTGCTATTTTTTTGGTTAATGGACACTATGGACAGTATCATCGTCAATATAGGGGGAAAGCTCAGGTTATAAGAACATTTTACTGCCTGATGTTTCCCAAATCCATCGGTTCAGCGGTTTCTTGGATCAAAATTTTTCATGCGAGTAGAACAAAAAACAAAATTTCAAAAAGTTTGAAAATTTTTTCTATGTCCTTTATCTGAGGATTGCTTGGATACCGGTACTCCAAAAAATTGTTAACTAATAAAGTCAGAAACCAGAGTCTTCAAACTTCAAAAGTAAGTTCTTTTATTTTCTATACGACCGTTTTTCACTGAGAAACAGCCTGTTCAAAATCACCAAAACATTTTGAAAATTTTGCTGTTCCCTTAATTGTTGTGGGATATATAGGGTGACCTACCGGGAGAACTCATTAAAAGTTTATGGTGAAATAATAATCCGATCATTTCCAAATTTTGTGTGAGAATATAAGCCAAGAAGACCTTCATTTATGATATATTTTTGAATATCAATGACTTCCGCTTTTCACCGAAAATGGTATCAACTTTCTTATTTCAAATGGAACACCCTGTATATTATGACTTTTTCGGATAGATCTTCGAATGCCACATTCATTTTATGCATCACTCCCTATAGCCATCTAGAGCCGTTTTCGAGTTATTCACTGTTTTTCGAAAAAATTTACAAATAGTGGCTTGTAGAACACTGAGAATTCAATGAAAGCGCAAAGCACAATCTCAGATCTGTTTTTTAAAATGAGTTAATGACAAGATATTCAACATAACTCTTCAGAGAAAATAACGTTTTGATAAGCTGGGGAGTAAAATGAGAGTATCAAAGTTGAAATTCAAAAAAAGCCAAAAACTCGATGTTTTCAAATGGAAACCATAGTTTTTTCACTCACATATCAATTTGTGAGGTAAAAATAGGTAGGGTTTATTGAGGGTTCCCTATATCCAAAATGTACCGTTTTCGAGATATTCAGGAAAAACTTTTAGAGTATCAAAGTTTGAATTCCAAAAAAGGCAGAAATTCGATTTTTCCAAATTGGAAACCGTGTTTTTTCACTGCCATTTTAATTTGTGAGGAAGAAATAAGTAGAGTCTTTCAAGGGTTCCCTATATCTAAAGTGTACTATTTTCGAGATATTCAGAAATAACTGTTAGGAACGAGCATATTATAATATGTGAGGTATCAATTATGATCTATGTTCACCCTTTCATAAGAATCTGAAGTACTTTATTCAGAATAATCCAGGTTTGTTCTAACTGAAAAATTTATCATGCAATGTATTGGCAGAATTCTGTTCCAAAATGAATAAGGAAATCCACCAACCAAGAAATATTGAGAAGGTGCAAAATATGTTTGGAAGTAGGTGCACGAAATTTTCAAAATGTGTTATGATTCAATTTTCTATTCTGATATATCTGAATGAAAGTTCGGGAAGTTTCATGACTTGTTTTTTTAAGTTTTGCATTACAATTTAAGCTTTCGATATGGTTGTCATATTTTGCGAAAAATAACTCGTTATTTTCATTATGAGCAGTAAAAAAATTCGTGGTCGTTTTCTTTGAACAATGAAATACGTTTTGAGGAATATCAACAACAGAAGCATGGAAAAATATTCTGAATAAAGTCAGAGATTTTTATGAAAGGGCGAACATAGATCATATTATAATAATATTGAGATCGTAGCAGTTATTTCTGAATGTCTCGAAAATGGTACATTTTAGATATAGGGTGAGTGAAAAAAATACGGTTTCTATTTGAAAAAGTCGAGTTTTTGAGTTTTTTTTTTCGATTCCAACTTTGACACTTTTACCTCCTAGTATATCAAAACTTTATTTTCTCTACGGAGTGACGTCGAATATTTTTTCGGTAACCCATTTCAAAAAACAGATCTGAGATGGTGCGTTGCGCTTTCATTGAGTTTGCAGTGTTCTACAAGCCTCAATTTGGATTTTTTTTTCCCAAAACAGTGAATAACTCGAAAACGGCTTCAGATGGATATAGGGAATGATACATCAAATGAATGTGGCATTCGATGATCTATCCGAATAAGTCATAATATACAGGGTGTTCCATTTGAAATAAGAAAGTTGATACTATTTCCGGTGAAAGCGGAAGTCATTGATATTTGGAAATATATCATAAATGAAGGTTCACTTGGCTTATATATCCACACAAAATTTGAAATTGATCGAATAATTATTTCTCCATAAACTTCCTATGGGCACTCCTGGTGGGACACCCTGTATATTTTAATCGATATTCACTCATTTCGCCTACGAACTTATTGAATTATTTATTGTTGATATTCTATTTTTGAATCTTCATCGACTCGTGTTGAAAATTACAACAATTTGGCAGGGAATTTCTGGAAGTAAAGCTTCAAGCCGAGACAATTAGGACAGACCAGTTCGAATGTGATTGCAAGATTGTATCCCCATATAATTAACGTTCATCAGATCAAGTCTTGTGTGCATATATAACATTGCTGTCACAAAAATCAATGCTAACGAGATAAACGAGGAGCAAACACCACCCCATTGAGTAACATCCCCTATTGATTCAAGAGTAATCCGGTTAAGGTCGCGCAAACAAATTGCAAATAAAGATTTAATTCAATATTGTATTGGGGGTCGAAACTCAAATTTAAATAGGTACAGATTCCTAGTTCTTCATTAGGAGAATTCACGAGGGGTGCAAGGGGTGGTCATTCCAGTGACTTATTGTACAACTGGGGTTTGTTTGATTCGGTTGCTCGGGTGGAAAGGATCAATCCGGCAATTTTTTGGCTTGTTTCAACTTGCGAGGGTGTGAATAAAGACATAGTTTGGAACTACCTCTTTGTATTTCCTTTTATAACGTTAATTTTATACTGAGTAACCTCTTATCTTTATCTGTGCCAGTTTAAATCTTCTCTTGGATCATATGCAGAAGAAAAAATGACTAAAAGAATCCACACTAAGAGAAAGCTAAACGAAGAACTCAAGAAATTTATTAATGGAAGAAAAAAATTACTACAATTACTATCTATGAAATTCTTTCGATATTCTCTGCAATTTCTCTTTCTTTTATATACTGCAAAAAGTTAATTTGATAATTCACGGTATCAATATTTCACTAACAAATATTTGCTGAAAGGTCAATGAAGAACGTCACTGATTTCGAAACACTTTGATGGTACAGTACAGAACTCAACTTGAATAATTTCGAGTAAATCAATTTTGATTAATAGACATCAAAAATCAGTGATGAACTCACGAAATATGACATATAAACATCCAAGTAGTGATGTTATTACAAAATCCTATTCACTCAATAGAACATGTGACTTTTGTTGAAATACTGAAAATATCTCTTCCTCAACATTTTATGCTAATTTTCGAATATTGCAGAACTTACAAAACAACAGATTTTAAGAGGAATTATCAATTCATTAGTCTGATGGTTATTACATGGCAAACTAAACGTTCAAAAATTCACCAAAAACGCAACAACGGCGCTTAATAAACATAAAAAAGCAAGAAAACACGAATTAGACTACAAGGAATCATGAATACTGACAATAAAACCCAAAAGAATACAAAGATGAATATGGGGAATAATACATATACATTTAGGATTAGGAAAAACAATAAACAATAGACAAAACGTGAGACAACTTTATGTACCACTCCTCACACGACCATTTTAACAAAAAAAAAAGGAAGAAGACAAAACCTTAAAATATTACACATATCATAAAGGACTGACTTTAACATACATGAATGAAAAATTGAAGGTGAGATACTAACTTATTTCTGTTGAATCAAAATGCGAAGGGGATTTTTATTAACAACTCTTCGCCCTTTCATGATTTCTCAAGTTACACATCAAATTTATGAACTCTGATACTTTTTCTTGAAAATCGTTATCTGAAGAATCTGAATGAAGTAAATTAAATATCAAATCCTTGTACCTACTTGATTTCAGACATTTTATAAAAGCTTCTCCTTCTGAATCAATAAATACATATCATTAAATTTAGTCAAAGTTCAAAGAATTATTAATGCAGCAACAAGAAACTAAACAATGAAAAAAATGAACGAAACAAATACATTAAAAAATTCTAAACTTTTGCCAGAGAATATTCAGCAATGATTAGTTGGACCTGCACTACTCCCGCAATTGTATTCATCTGAATATCCGAATTTTCCCAATTTTCCTTGATATACTCAATATTTGATATAAATCAAGCTTTTTTAAATTGAAATTTTACTATGATAAAATAGTTTCGATTTCTCCTTGTTGTTACAGCAACAAAGGACAGTGTTTGCGAGAATATCGAGGACCTAAGCGATAAGAATCGATCAGAAGTGAACCAAAAGATCCTGACCAAACAGAGAAGATCCCGAACAAACTTCACTTTGGAACAGCTCAACGAGTTAGAAAAACTTTTCGATGAAACTCACTATCCAGACGCTTTCATGCGAGAAGAATTGAGTCAGAAGCTTGGCCTTAGCGAAGCAAGGGTTCAGGTTAGTAATTTTTCAAGGTATCGTAAAAAATTTGCAATGTTTCCTGAGCAGTAAAAAATAAAATGGTACTGCGCATCGATAGGGTATTTCTGATTATTTTTAAAATGTTGCAGACAGATGCTATATATTTTTGTTGACATGTTATCTTTCATTCGAATTTCTGCACTTCAACTTTAAAAATATTCAATTCAAATAGTCAATATGTATTTTGAACAGGAAATGTCGAGGTTATTTCAGAAAATCGAATTGAACATAAATTGATCTAGAGATTAATCAAATACCTGAAATCTGCTATTTCTTTCCATAAATCTCTATTATATTCTCCAATTCAGGCAAAATTTGAATGAATATTACAGGGCAGACAAGAAAGTGGAATAATATGCCAGAGAATTTTCAGCAATGAATCGTTAAACCTACACTACTCCAACAATGGTTTTTATCTGAATATTCGAATTTTCACCAATTCCCTTGATAATTCTGACTTTGAAGATCGAAAATGAATGAAAAATATTTTGTTTTGAAATTAAATCCGACATCAATATTTTGAAATATATTGAATTAAATGATGGTACTGTTATCATAAATAAAGAATCTAAAACATAAAGATTCAGTGAATTGGACGAAATGGAATCGTTCTGTATACTCATTTAAAGCTGAACAAACATTGTATGAATTTGATAACAAGAGTCGAAAATAATTCTTTTGTCATATTTTCATATAATTTTCGGTATGAAATTGAGAATAATGAAAGAATTTGGAGTGATTTCTCCTAGAGCAAGCATTTAATAAGTAAGGGATATACTGCTTATATACTACATATACTCAATTTCAATTATTTAATACATATTCTTATTTTATGCGGATTTTTAGCGAATTTCATTGAGGGGGAATGCTACAACTGAAATCACCTCGAAAAATAAATATACCAATTCATTATTTACTCTCATAACTTTTTACTTAAAGAACTCATTTAAGTGATTTTGAAGGACCTCTTAATTTGCACAGACTTTCGGTAAATACTTAATTAATTTCTCCTAGTGAGCAGTAAGTTGATAAAAGTCTAATTGAACGATTGAATTTCCAAAACATCAGAGAATTTTTGTAGATATCTGTATAAAAATTCAAGTATAAATGGACGAAATCATGTTTCAAAATATTTTCCGTTTTTTATTTGTCACCGATCAATTCTCCAAATAATAATTATAATAATAAGTATTAAGTGCCTATAGTTAATAATTCATTAAACAATTGAGGCGCGATAAACATTGAATTAAAAAAAAATGTGAAAAATTTTCAGAGTAATGAATTAGTAACTGCAGTTTCCGAAATTGGGTGAAAAGATTATTTTACCTCATTTCTGTGATAATTTGAATCCTAATATTTATCCCATGAAGCCCTTATACAAGGTGAGTCATTCTTGAGGTGAAAAGAAATACTTTTTTGGTATATCATTTTTTGCCGATTCAGCCTAAAAAAAATAAAGACATTTTGAACTTTTCCACACCTGAAAAATTCTACTAGAGCTTTTCCGAGCGTTAGATAGACGTTCTAAAAAATGTAACATCAAAAATGAAATTCTGTGAATCTTCTGAACAGAGTTTTAAATGACTATTTACTCGAAAAACGCACGTTTCACTAATTTTCACAAAGAATATCTACTATTTTCGAAATATTAATTCAATAGCATTCGAATTACTTTTAATAGTTGGGTTCCTTTGAATTTCTGGTATCATTTCGGAATGTAATGGTCATAATGAAAAAAATAAAATATGAAACCTATGAAAACCTATATTCTAAAAATCTTTTCAATCGATAAAATTTTTTACGAGATATATTCGAGAATAGAATTTTTCATGAATTTTCAACAATGATCGAGTATAATCGTAGAAAATGTTAAGGACAAATACTGCTTCTTTTCAACAAGGATGAAGCTAAAGTTCAGCTACTGTTGGAAATTGGAAAATGATTGTATGTTTTCAAAATAAACGAAGAACAAAATAAAACCTTATTGGTATGAATTTGTAGTTGGTCGGGGTAAGTTGAATTGGTACCAATTTTGCAAGCTATTCGCATAACTTTCTTGGAGAACATTATTGATTAAAAAAAGCTGTCAAATTTAAGTCAACTAAAATTTAATCCAAGTGAAGAGAAATATGTTAAATTGAAGAGGTTAGCTTATCCCCAGTAAAATTTCACTCTACACTTGTGAAATGCACGTTTCCGCCTGACTAAAATCCATCTCTAATTTGGCTCAGTGTAGGTGAAGAGAACAAGAAGGAAGGTGCGAAATTGGGCGTGTTGCCCGTCACTCCAAGCAGAAAGAGGGTGGCAACGGCATCTTTAAAGCATCCCCAGGGAGAAATTAGCGTAGACAACACTCGAGTTTAATATCGCGCCCCTAAGGTATAATAAACCCATAACAAAATGGGGTCTAAATTAATTTAATTCCATTACCGTAATGAGGATGCCAAATACTGTAACTAAATAAAGTGAAAATCCATGCTGCCGGATTTTCTGCATACCGATTACACGGTTTGCAGACTTGCAAATGGCCAGATAGCAGTCTGATCGAATCCATTTAGTTGATGGACTCGGTGCTTAGATTAAGTGAGTTTATATACCGAGCCCTCGAAAACTGCAGTGCAAACACCTTCCGAAAATTACTGCCACGGAAATGGGGAAACCAAATTTTTACAAGGAGTCTCATGTATTTGTATGTATACCGCATCTATTTCTGATATAACTACACTTCTCGCCTTAACTTTCTCCCCACTATTGACGATGATAAAGTCCGTTAACCAACAAATGGCATTTTCTTGTACTTTTTTCACATTACCGTTACAGGTGAAAAAAATTTTTTTTTTATCAAACACGATAGATTTTTGTGTGAAATTTTCTGCGAAAAAAGAAGCTGGCTCTCGGTTTGCTAGGCCTCCAGTAGTTACGGAGATATCGACAGTTGAGTGAAAACGGGTCATTTTGCTTTCAAAATTGGATATCTCGAAGACAAAGGTCATTTCCGAGGGTTGTGAAAAACAAATTAGACCTGAATAAACAGGCTATGCGGGCTTTACATCGGTCTAGCTCAAAACATTTTTTCCATGCGCGTAGAGCAACAATAAAAATTCGAAAAATAAAAAAAAAATTTCTCCGTGCTTTATCCAAGGATTACGTGACTGCCGGTACTATGAACAATTGTTAACCAATGAATTTAAAAACTAGAGTCTTCAAGCTTCAAAAGTTGATTTTTCTTTTTCTCATACGACCATTTTTCACTGAGATGCAGCCTGTTGAAAAACACCAAAAAATTTGGGAAATTTTTCTGTTCCTTTAATTGTTGCGAGAAGAATATGTATTATAGGAGGTCTCTGCATTTTTCTGCAATTTTTTAGGGATTTCTCTCCCAGCCTTTGGAACAAAAGTCAATTAGAAAAAAATTTTAAATAATAGACGATAGGCCCAGTGTAAAACTTGTGCACTAATTTGTAAAGGACCAAGAACAATGAAAACAGAAATAGCACTTTGAACTATTAGACTCCTTCATCAGCATCAGACAACATGACATTACCATATAAATTCAGTGAAATGATGACATTTTCTGATAAATTTTCGGCTCTCAATGTGAATATTGTGTAGATTTCAAATAATCCGAGCTATGAATTAGCTATAAAAAGGTCTGGATATAAATCCAGAATATGCTCTATGAGATAAGGCAATACAATTTCGAAGATTTTGAGAGCTGAGTATCATAAAGAAAATTACTAAGGCTTAGAAAAACTGTTGAGCTGAGCTAATGCCTCAACCTCAGATCATTTAGTACAATTAATAGAAGGACTAAAAACTCCATACGAAGAGTACCTATTATGAAAAAGTTGTGAATTTTCATAACGGGTATGGAAAGAAAATCAGGAAAATACGACTTTAATTCTATTCTATTGTATTCTTTTGATAATTCAAGCGGATAAAACTTTGAAAAAAACACTCATTTAGCATTAAGTTTTGAGCTTATTCTGAAATGATTCTTCATTTTCCGAAACTTATTTGGGTTTTCAATACGAATATCCGAATTTTCACACTTTTTCTTGATAATACTGAAATTCTGAATAATTTGGAGATCGAAAATGAAGAAAAGATAATAAATGAAAATTATTTTGTTTTGAAATGAAATCCAACATCAATATTAGAGAAAAAAATCTCTAAATGTACGAAGTTTAATCTGGGATCATATCCAATAGGAAATTTCCAGACTAATACTCATACTTATTATTTCCAAGAGCAAAAAAGACCAATCACTACAAATTTTATAAACTGGTTTGCTCTTGATGACCAATTACCCATTAGGAGCATTGCCATTATTTGAAACAATTTCAATTGATTATATTCCAGAGACTTGTAGAAAAAACCCAAAAGAGTTTCTTTATAATATCTGTTTTTTTTTGTTACAATGTTTGAGATGACTGGATTTTTTCAATGTTTTTTTTCCCAATTATGCGGAATGTACAAATCGGATCAATTTATTTCATGAAATGTTCAAAGTGTACCTATGCCAACAGAAACAACAAACTCTTTGCAAAGCCACGACATTTTTTCTATTCAAAAACAGTTAAGTCAAGAAAAAAATATATGTTTTCGCAATCACGCATATTCAGAACAACTTGTTCCATTGAAGTGTGTACCAAAAATATAAATTTTCTTCTTGAATTCGATATTGTGTTCTTCGACCTCGTTATTTCTCATTTTGGTTTATATCAAATGTAATGAGTCCTTCCATAAAGTGTTTTAATTAAGTTTCAACTCTAATTTGATGATTATGATGAACATTTAGATGTCTTTTTTGAAATTGTTTCGATTTTTTCTCATCGAATCATTGAAAAAAAAGAGTCGATTACTCTGTTCGAATTCCATCGTGAAGGTTATTCTAGTACTCTGTTATTAATATTGATAACTGTCTGCGAGAAAATATGATATCCGACAGAAGGTTTCGTATTTTTGGGAATAAATATCAGCAGTTAACTCTGCACAAGGTTCAGTTTCAGTACCTCTTCTTTATAATTTAAGTTCGTGTGATTTTCCAACCGAAAAATTCATTTATGCTGATGATTCTGCTCTGGCTTCCATTCATTCTAATTTTCAGAGTGTCACTTTCCGTTCTTATTCTTCTTTAAAACAAAATTTCAATCCTAGATATCTCGGAGTAAAACTTGATTCCCCCAAGATTTCAATCTCCATTGAGATAATCTGCGTTTGAAGCTTAAAACTCGAAATAACATCCTTCAGAAACTAGCTGGTACATCATGGGGCACTGATGTAACAACACTTCGTACAGCAACGCTAGCCTTGGTTTTCTTATGCTGAATATTATTACCCTGTATCATTCATGTAAAAAAAATTGATGCCCAACTAAATTTTTCTAGGATTATTATCACTGGTACTATCAGATCTTCACCTTCTCCTGGGATAACATTCTTCTGTACCTTTCATATTCGCAGAGAGACAACAATTCTGAATTTATGGAAAACATTTTATTCATTTCCCATACTCTCCTATATTCCAGATAATAAGGTTCCCAAATTGAAGTCGCGTAAACCATTTTTAATCGAATCTTTGGTTTCAATAGAAAATATCCCAGAAATATAAACCCATGACTCATTATACTCATTATAGCCATACCAAATTTTTGTTGGTGAAAGACATCCTTCAACATCAAACATCTCCATAATAATGTTATAACTGATTTGATTCTAAAAAATTAGTGCAAGAGCATTTCCAAAAAATAATAATAATAATAAACGTTTTTATTGGAAAAAGATCCAAAAGGCCATCGACCGAGGTCCTTCAGCCTGATTACAGCTGATAATTTAAAAAATTATTTGGCAAATAAGTGAGCAACAATATTTTACAAAAGAAAAAAAAAACATTAGTAACTTTGAATCTATTTTTGTAGAGTTTGAATAATTTCTCATATGGTATTCAGAGGATATTTTCTGTGTGGACGAGCATTTCCATTATTTCAAATTTTTCTTATTGGATTTGTTCTAGGGACTGAGAATGAAAATTCAAAACAGGTTGAGAAAAATGTTTCAGTATAATCAGAACCCCAATCACTGGGGTCTCAACTTATTCATTCAAGATTTATTATCTCGAATATTTCTATATGATCAGAAGATAACGTAATTATCTTCAATTTGTACATAACGCATCGACACAATTAAAAGGAAAAATGGTTGCTGTATCCAAATTATCGATGTTATAGCTTTTGGCCATTGGTGGTGGAATGTCTCACCCTGTATAATGGCTAGTGTATACCCCAAAACGCTTCCCCCAAATGGAAAATCCGCCCAGATTGAACGTCGATACATTCAGTCCAATCTAAGACCTAATAAATATTCATTAAGTCATTAACTGCTAATAAATATCGTTAAGAGAAGCAAATCGGGTGGAACTGCAAGGCGATCCGAGTAAACGTTTTCGATTAGCTCCTTCTAATAGAAAGCTCTACCCTTGTTTTTGCTGACCCTTTTTACATTAGGTTATTGGTTTCCTCCGATTCATTGGGAACTAATGGCTAAGCTACGGATTATATGGCTTTTTCCGATGACCATAAAGATTTAGATGCTGTTATGGGAATTTACTTGGGCCTTAAGTGATGATACGATGATTTGCACCCCTATATACCCAAAGCGGATTTATTTGAATAATAAATTCGAAAATCCGAACGCTTTTCGTCAATTCATGATGGATATTCTTCTCCATATCAATCAGGAATGTTGAACAATTCCATCTGAATTTCATTGACAGAATCGCGATGAAGAATATCAAAAGAAATAAACTGAATAAACTCACTTGTTTTCAGGTATGGTTTCAAAATCGCAGAGCAAAATGTAGAAAACATGAGAGTCAACTGCACAAAGGTGAGTTCATTTCAATGCCACTTTAGGACAGCCTTTTATTTCTTCTCTCAACCTTTCTTTTTGTGATCTCTCTTCATCCATCATATCACTTCGTCCTTATTTTGGTCCTTCTGCAGTATCTTAACTCATTCCAATCTCATTTCTCCTATCGTGATCAGATTCTGAAACAAAAAAAAATTGTTAATTATCTCTAATAAACAAAAAATAACCAATTGCACACTTTGATATATAACGTATATGGGTAGAAAAATTTTCAGAACTTTTTGATAATAATGTAGGCCGAATAACAGAAAGAAAACAAAAAAGAACAGATAAAAAAATACTCAAAATTCGTAGCTATTCCTTGAGTTTCATGTTATGTTGATGTTCTGTTCGACTTGATTTCAATCTTGCTTCTTGTGAATCAGGATCGATGATTTTCGAAACAACGAAAAATTATAGTAGGATGAAAAAAAGTAAGTGAATATTACAAAAATGAAAGGAAAAATAAACTAAGAGTGATCTCAGATAGGGAAGGAAAAGGGGTTGCTTTTAAGGGTAAAAAACGGTTTAATCTCGATTTCCCACAAAATTACATGTCCTATATAGAAAAAGTTGAAAGCCAAAGTTGTAGGTGATGAATAAATCTACAACTCGTATATCCTACTTTTTTCATATAACATCAAACCTAAATGTGGAAAATTCAAACGTCCTAGTTTTTTGGTTTTACAAAAAACATTTTCTTCCAGAAATTTCGTGAAAACTTACTTTTTCATATCCAGAACACACTGTCATTTTCTCCATTCGAAAAATTCATTATTGCATCTCATTTCGAGTTAATAGGTATCGAAAAAAAAACGTTATTTTGTATAGAAAAATCTCTCGTCAAAATATCTGCTTTGACAAAAAAGTTGGTGATCTACTCATTCGTTGAGATCTCTACTTTCTGATGGTATGAAAAATCTAAGTATAGGTACATTACTATGAAAATGTTCTCAGAAAATTCAAAGAATTTCAGGTACTGCAGCTGTGAAACTGGATGTAACAATTTAAAAAATTTGGCGACCGAAAAACATAGTGCACATTTACACTTTTATTACTCGGAAAACGTGAGAGATTATATGATACATCGATGGAACAGAAAATTGCAAATCCAAAAAACATAATAAGGAGATTGCAAAAAACCTGCGAAAATATTTGTGCTGAAAATTCAAGATGAGATTTTTTGTATCATCAGAAAGTAAAGCTTCCAACGAATACGATGATCGTTGAAAATTAGGGAATGCTTTCTGGGTAGATATTAAATCAAATAAGGTGAACAATATGTTTGCAAATAAAAAGATAAGTTTTCTGTATAAGACAAAAATAAAGCACGAAAAACTAGGTTACTTGAATTTTTCATTTGAACTTTGTGGTTACATATGAAAAAAGGTTGATACAGGAGTTGTAGATCTAATAAAAATGATAATACCCACAACTTTGACATTTACTTTTTTCCATATAGGACTCGTAGTTTTTCCGAAAATCGTTTTTTACCCTTAAAAGCTCATCCCCATGCCCTTGTCGACCTCAAGATGGCCTGTGATTCATTTTTCCTTTCATTTTTGTTATATTCGCTTTCTTCTGCAATGGGTTTCATCTGAATATCATTTTTTGTTACTTTTTACAAAGGTTTTCTTCGACAATGGTCTATGTGATTCTACAATTGATTATTCTGATTAATCTATGTTTCATTAATGATTGAAATGAATAGGGTTATAGGGTAGGTAGAAGAGTTGCTTCTTAAGACTTCGAAAACAAATCTGTAGTTAATACAAAAAATGTTTCTTCAGAAACATTGCATTTAGGGAATGAAATGGAGAAATCCAAACGGGAAAAAAGTGGAAACATTTTTTCCTGCGAACAAATAGCAATATTTTACACGAGTTTGTTTTGGAGTGTATCGCGTTCGTGGAAATAAAGCAATATATTTCTTCTCTCCTCGGAATAGCGCAATAATTTACGCCAAAAATCGCGTAATAGCCACGTGGGAGGGGCCGAGACTGTCTTAAATTTATTAAAACATTCGCAGTCCACCGAACAGTTCACCCCGTCGGTACGGTGGAAGGGGGTTGAACTTACCCCATAATTTCCTCTGGTCATGAATTTATCATGACCGTTGGCGTTTCCCTAGCCAAATCTGCGGTACATAATCGAATTTATATACAAGACAGCTTTAAAAAAATGTAGTTAAGGGTAGGTTTTCAATCAAATAAAATAATTCCCCTTGAGGGTGATTCCGTTGCGCACAGTTATTTCTGTATCGGTTAGCTAGGGGGGTCTAAGACGATTCGTCCAGTCCGAGGACCATCTCTTGGGGGTTGTAAATAACAATTACCGACTCGCATGGATATCAACACCCCAGTTTCACCGAAACCACTTTACTGTATTCAGGCAGATTACTTTGCGATTACTACGTTGTCTAGCCCAGATTGCTATACAGGATGATCATCTAATACAGGCAACTATCCGATTAGTTATTTCACATTAACACCTCAGAAAAATCGAAGGATTGTATTCGGAAAAAGTTTCATTAATACATTGCTGAGAGACCTGATTCAAGCTGGCACGATTAAATAGTTCCAGAACATTGTTCCCGACATTTTTTTTATTACAATCGTAAGAAGAAAAACCACAAACACAGCACCTGAGTTTATTGAAGTGGTCTTCACAAAGTTAATCTTCAACCACGAATGATTTGAGACATTTGTTTTATCTAAATTCTCAACAATATGGAGGCGATCTTTAAATGCGAACTTGATCATCCAGTTCTTGAAAAAACCTTCTATTTCTGAGAATACTCCCGAACTTTTCCAGAGTGAATAATTTCTCTTTACATGTCGACACCTTATGTATGTTGAAATGACCAAAAATGTATTTTTCAGGTATGATTATGAACAGCCAATGCGAGTCATCTTCAAGCTCAAGTCTTGAGCAGTGCAGGATAGTCCCTTTCATGAACGTATCAGCAGCTCTAAGAGGTCTAGCTCTTCCAGTAGAATCAGTTTCCCTAACAAATTGCGAAAGTGTATCTTCCAAATTATTTTCATACACAGACGCCACAGCTTTCACCTCTTTCGATTCATCTTTCCTATCTGCTGCACACCACGTGAGTTTACTTGAAAATAAATCTTGAAAATTTCTACCAAATGACGAAATATTCTGATGTATCTGTTGTATTTTCAGTACGCTACAGCTGTGGCAATGAACGAGACCTCAACAAGAATATTCTGCCACCCCAGATATTCCCTTGGATTTGCAGCAATCTCGGAGGCACACAAAAATTCCAGTATCGCAGATTTAAGATTAAAAGCGAAAAAACACGCCGAAGCGATACGATTAGCAACCACATCCAAAGAAAACAACTCTCATTAGCTTCGATCCATAAATGTACGTCTTATTTTATTGGTGGAATAGGTACACAAAATTTCTATTTCCTGTGAAGAATCTTGTTTTGAAGTGATCCTCCTAATACTTGCATTGAAATATATGTAGTTATTATCGTTGTAATATTTAGCTTCAAATCAGTGAATAATTTGAATTAAATATAAGAAGTTATCACGAATTACAACACTGAAACTGTTTTTCATAAACTGAAAAGGATCGATTTTTCTTTCAAGAGTTTTTGCTTACATGTTCCCCTAAATTTCATATAAAAAATGAAAATGTAGATATGTATAAATGTATATATTATCATCCTCCTATTTTGCTAAGCAAGTAGAAATTAGATGTTCATGTAAATTATCAGATAGAAAAGACCCTTATTGTTATCTTTATGTAGTGTCATTCATTATTTGCAGTATGTTTCAGAAAAAAATCCTTGAATCTTCAAATACTAAGTAGACATGTAATCAAGGGTAAAATAAAGAATGATAAGTGGTATTCTTCTAACAATTCCCAATCAGTAATTGTTCTCCCATCTCCCAGCCATTTCACATCCCTCAATAGTTAGAAAAAAAATGGGTTAATCACAAAAATGAATTTTCGAGTCCGCATTATTTTCAGAATTTAAACTTAAATACGAAGAAAAGGGAATAATAAATAAATTCATCTGGAAGATGTATTAGGGGACAAACTTCGTACATCTATGTTGTACAGCATAATTAAGCGTATCCTTCAATTGTTTATTCCACAGATATTACTTTCAAATAACACATTTGTACCAGACATTTACAAAAATACAAAAATAGTGATGTTATCTCCAATCCACTGTCTTTTTTGCCCTTTCCAGGACTACCAAATCTGAAAGAAATATAAAATCAACTAAATTTTTTTTTTCATTCTCTCAATGAAATTTTCCATCGTTGCGAATTTAATAGAAATGTTTCCTCCTGAAAATTAATCTGAACTAGGAAAAATATCTGAATTGATGTTCCAGTTGAGCATAACAGATCATGAATAATATATAATTTTATATACTTACCCTCAACGCAAAATGAATCGAAATTCATCTAGCTCATAAATACTTGTGGATAACCTAGAATAAGACTCAACTGTTATTTCGCAAATAATATAATGTTCAAACAAACCTTCCAATGCTGTTTAATAGAGCAACAATTTCAGTTCTTAGAAGTTGAAAATTTTTCTTTGAAGTACTATCATCTATACTGATTTTATCAAATTGTCCAGAAAAAAGTATTTTAAGAGCAGTCCCCAAACCTTGAACCTGAAAACGTAAACAATATCTTGTAGACAATTCTGAAATGGTGAAATATTAATAAGACATGTTCTTTCGAGCATTTAGGCCGTCGTCGTAGATTAGTTCTCTAGTAGAGAACTAATCTACGACGACGGCCTAAATGCTCGAAAGAACATGTCTTATTGAACGATGGCCGCGAAAGCCTCAACCAATTGGTGAAATATTGTTGATAAATACCTGTAGTTTACCCCAAAGCTTGCATTTTTCACATCCTACACAATCCATTATAGATGATATATTCCTGAAATGTTGTTTGAATTCTTGTTTCAACTTTTTAGCTTCTTTTTGCCCTATGAACATTACAGATTCATCGAAATGGTGAGGAAAATTACGGACGATATTAAGTAGATCCTTCATGGCCAGTCTAGTATCCCAGTCTTCAGATTCATTTCCTGTATAATACTCCTCTTTTTCCAAATAAGAGGATGCTTTTTGAAGAGCTCTTAATTCCAAGAGATACAAAAAGTATAAGTTACGAAGCCAGCTAGGCCCTTGACCATTTGTCGTTTCAGGGGAAAATTTCTGATGGAATTCAGCTAGATTCCGACCCCATTCACCCTGAGGATACTTAAAGCCTGAAAACATATATACCAATATATCTAAAAAACAAAAAGATAAATTATAACATTTTTTACTTACTTGATTCTCTTAAGAGATGTTTTGCGCAAACATGTATATTTATACTTGCATGAAGGCCAGAAATAGCCCTATAAAACACTCTTTCTTCTAAGCACATATTGTTTAAGCTATGGCTCTGTATATAAGAGTTGAACTGCCCGTTTGGTCTGTTACAAAAGAGGAATTTAGGATTGTTTCTATATTAAATATTCACAAAGGTACCTAAAGCAATTCTCCAAATAGATTGTCTGCCATATTCGATGTGCAGACTCTCCTTTATAACCAGTGTATCTTTCTGGATTCAGAAGTAAGTCTACAAAATTTGAATCTTCATCAAAATCATCTAACAGGCAGAAATTCTCTTGAGCATCATCATAAGCACTCCACAATGCAAAATCCTCACGAGCTTGATCACTAATGGTAGTGTTTATTTCTCCCAACTTGTCATCCCCCTCAGGTTTACAATTAGTAGGTATCCAAGTAGCATCCTCAACATACTATAAGACGGACTTTTCAATTGACTTTCAAAGGTAAAACTATTTTCATACCTTGTTTTCAACTTTTAACCTTTTGTCATTATTTTCTTTCAAGCCGATTGGAACTTCGTTTTCCTTACAAGGCTCCACATGACAATATCTAATTCCACACTGGCTGTTGTCTTGCCAAAAAGGGCATTTTTTAAAAAGATTTACTTTGAAAAATCTAAAGTAATCCTTTTGGAGAAGACTGCGAAGTCGTGGATATATTTTAACATTATTGAAATGATCTACAGTGTCAACATTACATGTACAATCATCAATTTTTCCCTGCAACTAGTTGGAAAACTTCAAAATTTCAGCTCTATATTTTCAACTTTGTTAACGCTGTTTTTTACCTGACAAAAACAATCATCATCTTCCTGTGAACCAAAATAACATTCTGACACCTTGAAAATAAGCATCAAAATAAGTAATCTCTTCATACTTAAAAGTAGGAAGATAATTTGTTTCAATAATGTAAGCCAATCATAATTTCCTCGCAAGTTTATAGCAATAGCAAGACTTCAAGAACAGTTGTTTTGTTTATGTTGACCTAACCTATAAAATTAGGTAACTTGAAGGTCATAGAATATATCACATGTCATAGATCTAGCTTTAGTAGTTCAAGAACCGAAAGAGTGGGTTCCATGTTTCATCGATGAACTGCGGGAACTAGGTCACTGATTGATTGATTGAAGAAGTTCAGTTGAATTGAAATGTCAACTTGACAACTAAATGTTTCTGTGATCATAATAGATGCTGTTGACATGGCCCATTTCTAATTAGTTTAAATTTAATTTCTAATTAAGAAAAAAGTGTAGAATTCTACTGTGACAAAAAGATATTTCTGATGATAAGACGGACGGTGAAGAATGTGAATGATAACAGATTCATCAAATATTAGGTTTACAAGGGTGTTAGGCGGTTGACATTCGCCAGCTCATCTATTTTGCTAGTTTCTTTCAAAATTAAAAACAATTATGGCATTTGAAGCAAACATACACGTTGAAATTTCCCCAGCTTTTATAGATATCTTGCAGAATGACTTCAAGAATCTATCTATGGAATGTAAGAAGAAATATCCTCAAGTTAGAGAAGTAGGTTATATTCCGTTGAATATTTTTTTATCACACTGATAGTGTAATTTTCCCCTCTAAACGAAGCTCATGTTTGATGTTACTCGTTTTATAGGCTGCTGAGGAAGCAATATTGAAGCTGAAAGGGGTTATATCTAACCCTCAGAACACGCTATATATTATAAACCAAATAATTTATCCGTTATCACAGGGATGTGAGACTAAAGATGTGAAAATAATAAAAGTGAGTAATTTATTCGTTTTTGAATGGTTGAAAACAATTGAGTGTTTCTTCAGCTTTGTCTTCAAATAATGCAAAAACTGATAACACATCAGTTAATTGATCAGAAAGGTGCTATGTTCATTACTAATACTTTGTGGCTGTTGATGGAATCTGGTATTGAGGAGGTGAAACTATTGCAATCAGCCACACTTCTTCTCACAACAAATAATATAGTTCATGGGGATACACTAGCCAAAGTAAGTAAATAAAAGAAATCACTGGAATATCTCTAAAATTATCAATTTTCCAGACACTGGTACTATGTTTTCGTTTACATTTTGCCAAAAATTCTACCACAATTAATACAGCAGGTGCTACAGTTAGACAGCTGGTTTCATTAGTATTTGAAAGAGTGGTAGCAGAAGATGAACACTTATCTAAGTCTGAAAATCCTCCTCCACCACGACAAATAAATTTAGAGGACCTTAAAAGTCCTAATCCTCATGCTCCAAAAGGTTAGTACCTAATGGTTTTTTTATGTTTTGAATTTAAGGCTATGTATTAGGTATTCTTATAGGCTCAATAGTTTACTCCTAAGAATAAATATTAGTGTATCATGGAAAAAGTGGTTTGAGAGCTCAAAATATGAAAAAGAAATTGTGTGAATAGTTAATGAAAAAGTTGTCAGAACATATGATTAGAATAGAGAAAACTCATCTATATTAATCATTTTTGTTTGGTAATTTTTTAGGTTTACCTCCATGTGCAGCTGATGCTTATCTACTCTTTCAAGATTTAGTACAATTAGTACACGCAGATCAACCATGTTGGCTGATTGGCATGACAGAAATGACTAGAACCTTTGGTTTAGAGCTTTTAGAATCTGTTTTAGTTCAGTATTCACAAATTTTTTACAAGGTAAAATGAAACACCCAATTTATAGTCAATATAATTCTTTTTTGTTTGTTTTTTGTCTTTCAGAACGAAGAATTCAGTTTCCTTCTGAAGGAGAGAGTTTGTGCTCTAGTGATAAAATTATTTTCCCCAAACATTAAGTATCGTAATACAATGCCCCAAAATGTTCAGCAAGCAACACCTTTCGAAAAGCCATATTTTCCAATAAGTATGCGCTTACTGAGAGTTGTATCAATTCTGATTCAGAAATATCACAGTCTCTTGGTGAGTTTCTGCAATCTAGATTGTATATTACAAAAATTGAGTATTGCAAATCTTAGGTAACCGAATGTGAAATATTCTTGTCTCTAATTGTGAAATTCCTGGATCCTGACAAGCCGAGCTGGCAAAGATCCTTGGCGTTGGAAGTCCTGCATAAAATGACCATCCAACCTGATTTACTTAATTCTTTCTGTTCCTGTTATGATCTCAATAAACACACAACCAGTATATTTCAAGATATAGTAAATTCCTTGGGAGCTTATGTTCAGTCTCTCTTTGTTAATCCTCAACTTCAAATGAGCGGAAATGGTAAACATTAAAATACTCTTTTGTAACAAATTCTTTAATTTCAATAATTTCAGGACCTATGGTTCAAAGTCAAGCTCCTGGTTATATTGGGGGAATTCCTACAACACCAGGTATATCTCCTCAACCAGGGTTTCTGTTGAGAGGTGTTTGGCTTCCAATTGTTACAATTTTTCCCACAGGGCATGCAAGACCTGTCTAGTGAGTTTAAAACTACTATACCTTTCTGTTTTCTCTAATACTGTTTAAAAACCTAATGAAAATAATATTTTCACAGTCTGGAAATGCTTGATAAAATAGAACCACCTGCAATACCGGATGGTTATGGTATATCAATAGCATACGCAAGTCTTCTAGAGATCATTAGATCCTTACAAATTACAATATCAGTACATCCTTCACAAAATCCAGAGTTGAAGATAAAAGAGCACGATTTGCATTGTCAACTAATACAGTCTAGTTGGTGCGGATTATTGTCCGCTCTAAGTCCTCTTATTGATGCCAGCACTGACGAAGCTATAACAGAAAACATTCTTAAGTCGGTTCAGACTTACGCTGCTCTCTGTGGAGAGTTAGATCTCACAGTCCCTAGAGATGCTTTTATAACAGCAATTTGTAAATCTTCTCTGCCGCCACATTATGCATTCACAGTTCTGAATACTGTTGCTTCTGGGATTAATTTGAGAGCAGGTACGTTCTGTTAAAATGCCATTGTGGAAGATAATAATTTTTTCTTACTTCAAAGGATTTCGTGATAGTCAAGATTTGAACAATCTGGTTCCTCAATATTCTGATCTAGACTGTAGGCTGCAAGTTGTAGCTGTTGGAACACCTCTACCAACTTCTTCTGTGCCCGCAGGTAAATATAATTGGAATTCAAGTTTTTGCGTGTCTATCGAGTTATTTTTTCAGGAACCCAACAAGGGCCAGTGATGTTAACATCTAAAAATCTTCAATCTATGAGAGCTCTGCTGAACCTAGCACATTGCCATGGAAGTATTCTAGGTACTGCTTGGCATCTTGTTCTAACAACTCTCCAACATCTGGTGTGGATATTAGGTTTGAAGCCTTCAACAGGTGGTAGCTTAAAAGCTGCTAGAGTAACCGCAGATACGAATAACGTCATAACAACTTCTGTGATGGCAGACCTTCCTGTATTGTCTCAGATGTTGAGTAGACTGTTTGAATCCAGCAAAAACTTGGACGATGTGACATTACATCATCTGATCGATGCTCTTTGTAAACTTTCTCAAGAAGCCATGGAACTGGCTTATTCCAATCGTGAGCCATCTTTGTTTGCCGTTGCCAAATTATTAGAAACTGGGATTGTCAACATGAATAGAATAGAAGTATTGTGGCGACCTCTTACGAATCATTTACTCGAAGTCTGTAGACATCCTCATATTAGGATGAGGGAGTGGGGAGTAGAGGCTATTACATATCTTGTTAAATCAGCCCTTCATTACAAACATGCAATACCTTTGAGGGAAAATCAGAAGCTGCAAACGCTTCTTTTGGGTCCTCTTTTCGAATTGTCAGCAGTTCCTCATGGAGACGTTAGGCAGAGACAGTTGGAATGCGTGTTGCAAATTTTACATAGTGCAGGGGAAACTTTATCGCATGGTTGGCCGCTTATTTTGGGTATTATTGGTGCTGTTAATGATCAACATGGGTAATAAAATTTGATTCGTTTGTTATATCATTTTAATTGATTCTTTTTCAGGGAAAATTTGATCAGGATCGCTTTCCAGTGTTTACAGCTTGTGATAACAGATTTCTTACCAGTAATGCCGTGGAGATGCTTGCCACTTTGTGTTGATACTGTGTCCAAGTTCGGATCTCAAACACAAGAATTAAATATTTCCTTGACAGCTGTAGGCCTCATGGTAAGCAAATTTAAGATTAAAATACCAAAAATTGAGGTCCTATATTCTCATGCAACCCTTCTTCATATGCAACCATTTATTGGTGTTCTTTTCAGTGGAACATATCTGATTATTTCTATCAAAATCAAGGAAAATTGAGCCAAACCTTGACTGATGATATAACTGTCCTACCTGATTTTCCTGGAACTCTGAATATGCCAAGTTTCGATAAACTCTGGATGTGTCTTTACGCTAGACTTGGAGAACTTTGTGTAGACTCCAGACCAGCAGTTAGGAAGTCTGCTGGTCAAACGTTGTTCTCTACTATTTCTGCACATGGTAGCCTCTTGAAACAGTCCACATGGCAGGCCATTCTGTGGCAAGTTTTATTCCCTTTATTAGATAAAGTGAGAACTTTATCAAATTCTGCCAGTAGCGAAAAGGTTGACGCCGGAGGAAATATTCTTATTCATCATTCAAGGTAAGGGAATAAGCAACTAAGCTTCATCCTAATGTCAACCTTATTTCAGAAATACTGCGCAAAAACAATGGGCTGAAACGCAGGTGTTAACTTTATCCGGAGTAGCTAGAGTTTTCAATACAAAACGACAATTGCTTCAAGCGCTTGGGGATTTCTCAAGAGCATGGTCAATTTTGTTAGAATTCATCGAGTACGCTGCGTTGAGTAAAAATAACGAAGTCTCAATAGCTGCTCTCAAATCGTTCCAAGAAATACTCTTCCAGAGCAAAGGACATCATGGTGAGAAACAAATAGACGATAAGGAAATTTGGCAAGTTGCATGGAGAATATGGATGAAAATAGGAACTGAAATAACTCATCCAGATTCCAGTGATGACATTTATGTACCTAGTCAGGCGTTCTTGACAGCACTTGTTCAAATATTTCCCAATGTCTTTTCGCACATCAAACACAATTTTGGTTTGGAGGATCTCCGAAACTTGAATCGGGTCCTTTCGAATGCTGTTAGTGTCCCTGTTTGCGGTGAAACAGCTCCTTACATCATTCCCACTAGTTCTGACTTAACACTCACACCTTTACATGATGGTGTACTACATGCCATGGATTTGATTCAAAAAGAAGTCGTTTCAAGGAATTTGGGTAAAATGTTGCCGGAGATTTTTATTCAGCTTCTTGTCTTCGCTAAATACATGTGTAGTCCTCCTGTATATAATAAGATAGACCAGAAGCAGAGTAGAACTTCGGAATGGGTTTCAATGAATTACATCCCTTTTGGCGAGAAGGCAACAATGATGGTTGTCAAGTTATATGAGAGAACTGCTGAAAATCCTGAAGTGGTCAATGCTGGAATTTTACATAAAATAATCACCACTTTACACACTCCCTTAGCTATGAAATATGATTGTTCCTCAAGTTCCATTTGGAAGTTAGCAGCTAACAGTTTGATCACTGTGCTAAAGACTGGATTCAAAGTTGCTCGAAGTCATGGGAACCAATTTGAGCCCATGTGGGACGAATTGTCTGCTGCCCTCAATGACTTCCTATTCCCTGACAGGTGATTACTAAAGTTTTCTTATAAAATAGAGAAAATGAAACATTACTTTCGAAGATATTTTCAAATATTTTCTTTCAGTTGTGCACCTTTGGATAAGGGAATAGAAGAAATGGTTTCTGATGAAGCAACAGACTGTCAGCTAATAGAGCTTCTCAGAACTGAAGTTCTCCCCTATTCCACTGTTATTCCAAAAGATTTTATCATGCAAGTCGTTATTTTATTGAATAAGGGCTCCATTCATTCTGCCACGAATGTTAAATCAGATGTTGAGACTGAAATTACTTTAAGGGAAGAATTTGCCAAAACATGCTTCGAGACGTTGCTCCAATTTTCTTTAATGGATGGAGACAATAAATCTTTGGTTATCAATGATGAAAAGCACAAAGATATTGCAGGACAATTGGCTGTTACTTCTCTGTTACAACGATTCCAGGAAGTGCTGAAGAAGTATATTGATGATGAGAAATTGAGCGGAAAATGTCCCTTACCCAGGTAAAGCCATACTTCCAATAATTTTCATTGTTGATTTCTTAATTTTGTTTCACTTGTTTCCAGGTATCGTCTGTCAGAAATATCATTCGTCTTGAAAGCGGTTACCACTTTGATAATATCAATGAAGAAAGCTTCTTTGGTGAAAGGTAAAATTCTTCTTATGTCCAAACTCATTTTGCAAATAATTTTTTTTTTGTCACAGATAACACAGCTTGGGAGCATCTGATTAGGTTGTACCCTTATCTTGTAGAGTGCACTACAACGTCATCAATGCAAGTTTCTAGACCTCTCCGGGAAGCTCTTCTTCAATACTGTGATCTTTTGCAACCACCCCAAAATAAAAAAGCGAATGGGGTAAAGAATTGAAATTTTTATTTTGTAATGTACCTGCAGGTTTTCATATCAAAACTTGATTATCAATTGATTAGGGGGAATACGTTGTGGAACCAACATCGAATTATCAATCAAGGAGTTTTTTTTTTCAGAATCCAGGTCGAATTATATAGTATAGTTGTTTTAACACACACCATTGATTTTCTAGGTGGGCGAAGAGTCCAAGCAGAAACCCCAAATGCAAGATCCCTTTGACTATAATTCAGATCAAGATTGTTCTATTCAGTAATTTACAAAGATTATTGTTTTATAGCATTCAATAGTTTCAAGGAATATGTGTCATTTCCTAGATATTTCTAAATGGAAAATTTGAAGTTTTTCATAATCTTCCTGAATTTTTAAAGAGCTACAGAGGTTTACCTAGGTTCTTTTATCTTAATGAATATTGTTTCATTGAATGTTCAATGTTTTCATGAAATACCTGTTCTTATTCATAAATAGATGCAATTAATTTCGTTACATGTATTATATTCTGTAAAATAACCAAATTATCTATTTATTATATATCTACTTAGTAGACATTAAAATTTTCAGAAAAAAATTGGCAGTTTTCCTCAAACCCTCCTGGATGATAATGATACATTTACAACATATTAAAAATATATTTATTTCTTTTCAGGCAGTTTTCCAGATATATTTGCGTGTTATGTACAAAATTAGAGATTATATTTACGAAATGATATTTTAATATATAGGTACAAAGTTGAAGAGTTGAGGTTAAGAATTTCATTCTCTCAAATAATATAGCATGACACTCATCAATTGAGTGAATACCATTTTGTACTTGTTCAAAATAGATGTATTCCAAAAATATTCAATTATTCAGGCAAGATGAGCATTTGCATCAAAATTTATTGAGTATTGATAAGGAACTAATCATGAATACTTTTTAATTTTGGAACACATTATTACAATGAATAAAACTATCATTAGAAGTATATAATCAAACCCCTAGCCACATCAGATATAATTTAAATAAAATATATTTCAATAAAATAAGATAGCTGATAGTGACGAGAAAAGTGACTGGATTCAAATTGAAATGTACAATTTTGTACAGAAGTAGTTTTTTTTTTTGTTATTCGAAAACCAAACTGAACTTGGTAAATAATTGGAGACAATTTAAGTATTGAAATTATAGAGGAATATCAATATTTAAATTCCTCTACACCCTGTTGGCGCTCAGTACATAGTATTTCATTTTTTTCCTCATTATAATTCACCATGTTCTAAAGGCCCCCAATGTCCAATAGAACTAGAAGTGAATTACTTCTTATACCTTAAAAATTTTACGAAATAGGTATATAAATATGTAGTTTAGTATCAAACTAACGTAGATAATTCATGTGGTGAATTAGTTGTAGCAACACTGCTAAGATCCATAGTTACATTTGGCATACCTGGACTTACACTTCCACTAGCTTCTCTTAGATGAGAATGTTTGGAAAGGTTTAGATTATCAGCTGTTGGAGGAGTTGTTGTGGATGGTCTGATGAATATTGCACCATTTCCATGAACACTAGGCGATAAGTGTAGGTTGTGGTTGTAATTGTTTATATGCGATTGATTTAATTGATGTTGTGTTGCGGTTGATTGAGATGTTATGTTATGGAAAGAATTATGTTGGGCTATTTGCTCATGGTGCTGAGTAACCTAGAAACATAATCTTTATGAACTCAACGAATCATTTCTCCTTGTTTAATATTCAATTCCCAATTTCGAACTAACTTTTTAGTTTTTTATTGCATGCGTATATATGTGGAAGAATATAAAATATGTATTGATAATCTGATTCAGAATTGAAACTTAGCTAAAAATCAATATTCCTTACCTGTTGGAGAGCTAGTTCTTTCACAGCATTGGTTTTTTCTCTTTGCCAAATAAATACATTATGGACCATCGCACAACCGCAAAAGACAATTCCTAATCCAATGAAAACGCTAGTCACTATGGCAGGGGTAGAGTGGAATTGAATGAATGTGTACAATATGATTCCTGAAAAGTAAAATGAATTTTTCATTATTTCAAATTATTATACAAAAAAAATATTTTTGGACAGAAAAATTACCTGTTAAAAATACTGGTATCGAAATGAAAAATCCACCCACAGCGCAAACTCGACTCAATGATGATTTCTGGAGATATTTGTTTGTCCTAGAACAAAATCAGCGATTGTTATTTCCAGATAATCAGCAATTACCTCAAAACATTCCAACATAATGAAAACATTTCTTTGAATTTGCTGACATATTTAAAAGAGTTCATTTATAGAAACAAAAGAATTGGGCTATTTCAGCATTTTCCAACTCTCTTATTATAACTCTTTCACGCCACTAACATCACGTTCAAGATTTCCAATAACATTCAACGAATTAAAAGTGGATTGATATTCATAAAAACAATTTTTAAAATTGAAAATTATGTTCAGATAACAATATAGTTGTAAAGTTGTTTTACAACATGAACTTGAAAGTCTTTCCCAAGTTTAAATATATCCACCATGTGAAAATGAAAATGAGCAGGCTTTGTTTACAAATGAGTGATCGTCTAATATTATAATTTGGTCATGTAGAAATTCACCTTCTCATCAGTAATGTATGATTATTTCATAATGAGAATAGCATCTCCATATAATAATCATTGTGAAATTTAGCAAATATTTCAACTCAAGGTAAGTATTCTACCATCAAAGCACCGTCTGTCTCATACTTCGTAAATTGCACAATGTTTTAAATTAGGGGACAATTTTACTGTTTGAATACATGTTAGAGCAAAATGTTTCTTGTTTAGAAAAAAAAAGAAGATTGAAGCTAGCTCACGCCATTATTTAGCCTGTACGAGATCTTGAAAATGGTGTGTGATAAATTTTTGAATTTTTGTCCACGTATCACCACTATTTCATTGACGAAAAATATTTATATCTGAGTATTTCACCGAATAAAGGTATAAGAGAGGTCTTAAATCTATTTTAGCCGCGAACAATTATGTTAGGAATGCTGACTTAGCGGGTATATTCCTGTATATTATAATCTTTCACGAAAATTTGCATAAAGGTTCACGAGAAGGAGTTGCATACCTGAAAATTCTTTTTCTACTATGGATATCATTAAGTTGTCTAACAGATCGTTTTTTACCGTTATATCTACAACACCTCGCCTTCTAAATTAAGGCCAATTCCAGTGTTTTCATTACAACAGATAATATAATTGGCGATTAGATATAAAGCGACTATAACGACGGGAATCAATTAGTAAGAAATCGGACTTATTGAGAGATATCATTTCGAATCGTTTTCTTAATAAAACTTAGAAGATTCCCCAGAAGTTGAATACACTTCGCAAAAAATTCACGTTTCAATATTTATTATAGAAATGTTAATATCTAAAATGTTGGATCGACTTATGGTGATTAATTTGGTGATTTCCATTTGAAGAAATCAAATGTCAAGGTTAACGAAAGTTATTCATGCAAATTTCAGATTATTCGATTGAGTATATGCATATAATTGATAAATATCCTTGAATTTTTTACTTTTGCTTTCTGATACATGGCTTTCTTGTTTCAACTCTCTGATGCAACTTTTGTTGGGTATTATCTACACTTAATATTTCCTGCTTTATGGAAAACAACAATCAATTATTGCGAAAAACTAATTCATATAATTACCCCGGAGAAGAACGCGCAGGCGTAAATCGATTTAATGTTGTATGAGCGCATGTCCGTTGTGAATAACTCTGGGAACAAACTTTAAAGTACATTTACAGCAATTAATATTGAACGTTATCGAATAGTGACTCACCTATCATTCCCTCCATGAGGCCCTTTGACCAGTTTGACGGCAAATAAGAACTGGATAGCACAAACCAGGAGACAGCACAGATTTAAAGACAGAGTTAACGCGCACAAAGCCAAAGTAACTTCGTAGACCACCACGTACTCCTCTGCAGTTATCACAGTTAATTGTTCAGCCCTCAACACCTCCCTTATATCGTTCGCGGTCACTGGCGAAATTTTCAACAAAAATATCAAAGACAACAACGCGAGCAATAAGCTGACTAAACACAATAACCCTAAACTAACTAGCATTTCTTTGACACCAACTTCGCGACTTTTCGCTATAAATTTGTTCATAGAACCCCCGCGACTACGCGTGCGCGATATGTTCAATCCTCCGTTCATGGCCTTCGTGTCCAGCGCAGGCGCAGTTGCGACCCCGTTTCCCATGCTGTGGATTGAATGCTTCGAGGTGTCCAGGCTCGTTGTAACGTGCAGCTGGGACGCGTTCAGGGGGAACTGTTGGGACACCCTCGAGTTGTTCAGGTTTGAAGACCGATACCTGTAAGCTGACGTGTCCAGCCTTGACTCCATGGCGTTATCTTGCCGGGGGCCTCGGTTTCCTACCCCCCATTTGCGTTTAACATATGCTTTAACATTTCTGTTAGAACCGTTTAAGAACATTGGTGAAAGCGAAGCAGACTTAGGACGAGGCATTTAACCGGCTAACTAATCCTAGGGATCTTTTGGGCTGACTCCATTTTCTTGTTACAAATTCGTTCGTTCGTTGAGTTCGTTCTCATCGTAGGCTCGTCTCGGTAACATCTGAAACAAACACTGAAGGTTAGGTTGAGTAAAAGTAATAGATCAACTTGATCCAAATAACACAATATAAACATGTGAAAATAGTTCAATAACAAGTATACCTGGCAAAATCTAAGAACAACGAGCTAAAAAGACAATTATATCAAGCCTAATGGTTAGAGATTTACACGAAGAAATATGGATAACCGATTAGAGGACCACTTGCTCTTGTGAAGACCTTGGAGAGCTCAACTTTATTAAGAGGAAATAACACAGCTAGCTAGAGTGGGCTCAACAGTATGCAGATTAGAGTATTGGTAATTGGTCGAATGTTTCAATTTTTGATGAGTCAGAATCCAGATTAAAAAAAGTCCATGTTTACAAAATTCCGGGGTAATTTGCTTCATGTATTTGCTCTGTTATGGTATGGGGTGGAATTTAACTTTAAAGAAAGCATTTATCTCGTTTTTCTAGTTTGACTTTTGAATGGCGAAGACCTTCGTGTAACAGAATCTTCAACGTGTTATTCCATATACATCTGGAAGCATGATGATCCAAATGTGGCATTAGGAATACGGAATTTGTGAGATTAATTCGATTGAGATTGAATGATGGGATATGCTATAGACAAGGGCTACTCATGGTTAAAAGTAATTTCATGATAGACTCCTTACTGCTTTACAAAGAGCCTGGAAGACTTTACCAAAGCAAAAATCCTGACTTTACCCTCCATCAGAGGAACATGGACTCATCTCAGAAATATTAGATAACAGAAGGATTAAGCTCCGTTCCAAGAGACTCTCTGAGGGATGCAAGATGTTGTAATGGTGCAGACATGCTACTGGTCTATCCTTTGAGGCATCTCCTGTATTTCTGGAGTCTTTTGCTAGTAAATATGTTGTTCTACCTATGTGTAAGGAACTTTGGCATATTTCTCAGGATTATTTATGTCATCATTTGCAGCGGATATTAATTTTTTATGCAACTTCTTCGATTGTGAATGTTTCGTGTTGTATTGGTTCATAATTCTCAGCAATCCAACTGGCCCCTTTATTGAACTGTATTCCTGTCCTGTAGACAACTGTTTGTTACAAATGTTTCCAACGCTTCTTTTGTGGCTTTTTCTTCATTTTCTTCATCACACGATATAATCTTGCAGGTGGACAGTTTTTCCGATTTTTCGAATCAATGATCGTTCTGTTTTCGGTAATGATTGTTTCTTTATATCTCCTCAAACGCTCTACATATAGAATCAGCTTCTGTTTGAGAGTATCCAGGTTAATATGAGCTGTGTATTTTCGATTTCACGTACACTAAGTATTCGGTCTCTAGCCCTGATTTCATCGACTGAATTCTCAATTTTTTTCCGAGATTTCGTTTAAAACATTCTGTCAATTGTTCGTCTCTCTTTAGATTTTCTTTTTTTTCTCTCAAAAAGTTTCTGCAATGGTGGGTCATGTTGTGGCTCCTTGAAATAATATCAAAACTAATTCCTTGTATTTTCAATATCGTATTATCGCATCAAGCTGGGAAAATACACTCAGGCTTTTTCAGAGTGTAACTTACAAAAGAATTCGAGGAGTATACATTCTCCCCATTATATTCCAGAGCCATTGCTGCATTGGTAAATCCTCAACTTTTTCGGAGCAGTTTATTCCAAACCTCGTCAACGTCTGTCTGCGACGTGTAGATGAGCAGTTTTTCATTGAATCAATATCCCAAACTTCACATAACGAGATAAAAATAATGTCACCGAGAGGGGGTATTGAATAAAGAAAAAGCTGTGAAGAAATGGATCTGCACTGCCAATGACAGCCATAAAAGTGCGTGGCAGTGAAGAGTTATCAAATTTCACGTTTTTTGCTTCGTGAGTAAACAAGATGAAAACCTTGGGGACATTTATTGGACATTGATCTCAACACCGATGGAGCTTCAGCATTAATTTTATGTCTATCGTTCGCGGTTGTCTGGATCCGACGTTTGGTATTTTGAGGAATTTAATGGCGGTAGATAAAAATTAAATGCGACCATAATTCGAAATGATAGATCCTATTGATTTTCATTTGGAAGTTGTAATTCAGCTGATACTGAACATTAGTGCATTCAATCTAAAGATAAAGGTATCTACCTTTTGAGCATAACTCAGATGCAGCTGTCCAAATATGGTGGCAAACTGGGTTTATCGTAATAGTGTCGGGTTATCATAATTCCAACGTTAATTTGCAATAAAGTATCTTTTATGTCGCTGTCATTCTTTTCCATACGAATCACAACAACGTTACTATATAGATTGTGTATTTCCACTTCTATTGTTTATTGAAAGATTAATCTAGATGTAAACTCTCGATATACTCATATACAGTTACGATTTGACCCAAAAGAACTTCCGCTTGGTTCCATAGTTGTTGCAGATTAAGTGGGCCATATATATGCCTCCACCACTTTACGATATGTCTTTTTGTCCAAAATGAGCTTCAACGACAGAGATTATTATCATATCCAAATCAGAAAACAGGAAAAAGTTAATGGGAGACAAATATGAGTATTAAGGTGGACGAGGAAACAGTTAATAGCCCAGAGCCCAATATAAAAGCTACACAGGGCGAGTATTCGATTCGTTCATAAAACAAAAGACTCCTGAGATCAAAAGGAATACTTTATTCTTTGTCTCCCATATTCTCAAATTGCGGTCTATTTGTCAGTTCTAAGATGACAAAGACGAAAAGCAAAATCGGCTTGGTGAAAAAATTGGAAGAACCTGAATCTTGGATGTTAAAACTCGAAGGGCAAGAAAATTGAGCCATGTTTACCCCTCAAAAAAGGGGTTTAATTATCATATTTTTCCCTGCCATCTTTTTCGATTCGGCTTGGTTGTGAACATACAGGCCGTTGAGAATCCATAAAAAAATTTAATTCTCATTCATATCTTGCCAACGATTTAATCGAATAAATTTGTCAAAATGGCTTTTCATTTTCCTGAAAACTTAATTTGGGTTTTCTCTCCCAGTCTCTGAAACAAGAAACAATGATAAAAATTTTTTGAATAATATAAGAAGGGCCCCTGCGTAAAAATTTGAGCACTAATTTGTCAGGGGCCAACACTTTACGAGAAGAATTTTGATTTCATGATTGACGAAAAATCAAAATATTGTCACGATTCTACGAAGTTGAATGAAAACTAGTAATTGTCTGACGAAGTAGTCTGATTCAGACTCCGAAACGTAACGCTTAAGAGTTCAAAGTGTTTTCTTTTTGTTCATTGTTAGGCAACAATTTCTTCTCGTTAAGCTTTGGCCTCTGAAAAATTAGTGCTCAAATTTTTACGCAGAGGCCTTTCTTATATTATTCAAAAATTTTTCCTAATTGTTTCTTGTTTCAGAGACTGGGAGAGAAAACCCAAATTAAGTTTTCAGGAAAATGCAAAGACCTCCCAGACAATATTTCAATAGATATCTGGCATTTCATTGTTGTGATGAATGAATTAATTTACCAGTAAAGGAAACAACTCTTAAAAGTAAGTTGAATGGTATTTAAACAATATTCGGCCAGTAAAAGAAATCTTAAATGAACAGATTTGACATACTGCACAATATAAAAATTCTGGAAAAATTCATTTTCTTATAGCCACAAAATGCTACTGTAGTGTTAAAGAATATCACATATGATAGGTTTTGAAGTTTCTGCATTTCTTCATTCTCTTCCTTGTGGAAAGACTGCTTTTATTTGGTAATTTACATCCTGGCCTGTTCTATACATTGTCAAATATCTAACAAGATCAATTAAGATTATCATTTGTATTATATACTTAGTAATAATTGTGATGATTCCATCTTATACTTATTGTATTGCCCATTAAGGTACATGTAGCCAAATTTGGTCCGAAATATAGTCAATATGAATGATTGGAAATTCGAGATGATGAAAACTGATTTCAAGCTTTCCGAAGGAAATCGTAAATCGATTTCGTAATTCTATAAATGTTCGCACATCTGCACCTTTCGCAGATTAGCGGAAGCATTTTCTTATTATGTGGGAATTCAAAACAACGGAGCGATTGGATTTCTTGGTGCTAAATATAAATTGAGCATTGCCGTAGTCACGAATCATTTTCGGGGACACAACCAAAAAATAAAAAAATTTTTTAGTAAAATTCTGAGTTATCACTTCAGGTAATTAATGCTCAATCGTTTGGGAAATTTTCAAAATTTCTCTGGTTTGGTTTTAATCCCTTGTTTTTTGTACTAACTCCTTGACTGACATTGGATTTTGTGATTGAGTCATAGTAGTCATCAGAAAAATATCAAAAACATCTGAGTCGTGTATTTTTCAAATTATATGGCATTTTTCATTATTCGAGAAAATTCCACCCTATGTTGATTTTCGAAGTCTTGTTGCTACAATTTTAGACTTTTTAAATTTTTTTTCCCAGGTTATCCCGAATAGTGCTCCTGTAACCTGTTATCCTCAATTCTAAGCCAAATGTTCCAGATTGGAAAATAATGTCACCAAACTTTAAATGACTACTGAAAAAAATTGTACTGCATCAGTTTGGCAAGTTGCTCCAAAAGTAAGTACATATAATAAGGTTTCTTAAAGGCTTCAATACTAACTAATCATTCTCATTCACTCTGAAAGAAATTGAAACAGCAGTAGCAACAGCAGTTCAAAAATCCTCACAGGGTGTGCATTTTCTCGAATAATAAAAAATCCGATATGATTTGAAAAATTGAATTTTTTGATGACAAGTACGACTCAGCCTGTTATCCGAATCCGTACAGAAAAATGTAGTTCAAATTAAAATGGAGTTCATCTGCTTCATGTTCTCTGAATCCGTGAAAAAACCAAAGTTTCATTATAGAATGAAGTGGGAAAACTTTCAAGATCGGAAATACTTCTCATGATTCGAAATTTCTATGCTGTTCGTCAGCTGCACGCCAATGGAAATCTGCTACTTGTGTAACTAATAGGGCGCGAAAATTGAAATTACCCCCTGCTTGCAGAAACTCCGATTTATATTTAATCAGATGCAGATTTTTGTCAGTTCAATTGTGTCTCTGGTAATGTGCGAATGCCATCAGATTGTTGTTGTGGTAGATTCAGTTTTAATGAAAATCTGATATTTATGTTTCTTGTTTTTTGAAAGCAAGGTAAAATTCAAATACATTTTTTCTCGAAATTTGACAATCGATTGAATTTGATTGAGGTAATTTCCATCTCAGAGCGACCTAATTTTTTCAAGTGAGAAATACGCATCATTCGTTAAATTCCTGTAGCGTAATTTAGGATTTTATTTTTGCAACGTAAATCTCATGTTTTAAAATTAAGAAAACTTTATTATTGAAAAAATATTCTAATAGCGTTAAGAAAATAGATGTAATTGAGCGTTCGATTCAGTAGATATTCTCGATCTTGATGAAACTTAAATTCCAATGCGAGGTAGGCAGCTTGAACTTTAAATGATCTTCCGAAGGAGTGTCTCATTCTGACATCGGGTATTATATTGCCTTTCCGCAGGAGAACTCAACTAACTGTAAGCGCATTTACCATGGTACCTCTGCAGTAACCTACTAGGTACCAATTAGTACCACGGTGAGACCAATACATTTGTAACCAGTCTTACTGAATAAAGATCTAATGATTATATTCGCTCGCTGTAATATTTGTGAAACTTAATTAAGGGAATATCGGCACAAGTGCAAATATGATCTGGTTCGAGATGAAACATTTGAAGAATGTGAATGACACGAACTATCCTTCCTGTTGTCTACCTGTTACTAGTACACTAGCCCGAGGGCGTTTGCATAGAGGTGAACAGTTTCTGATGAAACGGAACTGTTGATAATTATCAACCAAAAGAAATCTGAAATACGTTATGAAATAGCACAACCTACAGATTAACGATTTTCGGTGAATAATTAAGTTTATATACGAGGTGAATCACGTTCGTTAGAATATTTCGGAGAGAGACTCTAGATGAAAACTTTATTTTATAGTTGAAATTTGTTAGGAGAGATCCAGAAAATTTCTCTTCAATATATTAAATTTTCCCTTCATTTGGGGTAGATGTGGATATTTAACAATTCAACAGCTCCGACCAAGAATTGTAAAAATACACTTGAAAGATGAAGTGAATATCCAATATGTAAAAAATTTTTTTGTGATCGGAAAATAATACTTATGCTTTAGCATATTATTTCTGTATAACTCAATCCCTTGACGCAAAAATAGGTGGTCAAATGGACGTAAGATTAAAAACATAATGTCAATGATTAATTTCTTGTATTTTCTTAACCATGAAGTCTGAAGAATGAATGAAACTTCTCGAATAATTTTGCTACAATAGTAAGCATTTTAATGGCAGTAGTATATATTTTACTTATACAATTTTTTTAGATTCCAGCTGAGTAATACAAAAATTTGCATTTGAAAACAATGAATTGATTTTATTTTTTTCTATCTTGATTTTTGCACATGCAACCTCATTTAATTATTTGTATTTAATACATTTTCTTGACGGAAATGCCTTCGATTCGATTATTTACTAATGAATACGATAATAAAATATATTGAGTTGCATGTTTTTTTGAATTTCATACCCATATGAAGTGAAACTACTGCACTTCGCGCAACAATTGAGGGAACTGAAAAATTTTCAAAATTTTCTAGTGATTTTCAACAGACTGTATCTCAGTGAAAAATGGTTGTATGAAAAATTATAAAACTTACTTTTGAAGTTAAAACACTCTAGTTTGTTAATTTATTGTTTTATAATTTCTCGTATTACCAGTAGCCATGCAATCCTCAGATAAATCAGGAAGAAAAAATTTTCAAAATTCTTCAAATTTTTACTTTTGCTCTACGCCCATGGAGAAATTTATTCGAGCTGAACTAATGCAAAGGTCGCATAGCCTGTTTATTCAGCTCTAATTTTCTTTTCACGACTCTCCGATATGAATATTTGTCTTCGAGATATCCAATTTTGAATGCAAAAATCTTCTTTTTCAGTCAACTGCCAATATCTCCGGAACTACTAATCGCCTAGCAAGTCGACAGGTGGTTTCTTTTATTGTAGAAAATTTACTACAAAAATCTACTATTCTCAAATAAAAAAAAATTTTTCGCCTGTATCGGTAACGTGAAAAAAGAGTAAAAAAATGACATTTTGCCATTTTTTTGGTTAATGGACTGTATCTTCGTCAATATTGGAAAAAAAGCTCAGGTTATAAGGAATTTTTACAGACTGATGTTCCCCCCTGAATTGGTAGATCGATCGGTTCAGCGGTTTTTTGGGATCGATTTATTGAATTTTTGAAAAAATTAATTAATTTGTTTCAAATTAGGTACCGAAATTTTTGAAAATTTCTTAATTTTTTTTTCGAAAAATTCATCTTCCGCAAAAAAAGAATTCACTAAAAAGTACAGAAATAATGTAATTATTAATCGATTAAAAAAGATTAATTCAAGCTCGGGGATCGAAAATCTTGTTCCTTTAACTTCTTTAAAATTTCAATCAATTGGTCCACAAAACAGCTGAACGGATCGATCTACCCAATATTGACGTAGATACAGTCCATTAACCAAAAACTGACAAAATTTTATTTTTGACTTTTTTTTCATGTTAAGGTTACAAGCGAAAAAAAAATTTTTCTTCATTAACTACAACAGATTTTTTAAGGAAATTTCCTGCAGAAAAAGAAACCGCTTATCGGCTCGCTAGGCGACCAGTATTTCCAGAAATATCAGCAGTTGAGTGAAAAAGGATCTTTTGCATTCAAAATTGGATATCCCAAACACAAATGGTCATATCCGAGGGTCGTGAAAAGCTATTTAGAGCTGAATAAACAGGCTATGAGACCTCTGCATCAGTCTAGCTCGAAAAAATTTCCCCATGATCTTAGAGCAAAAATAAAAATTTGAAAAATTTTGAAAATTTTTTATTCCTGATTCATTCGAGGATTGCATGGCTACCGGTATAAGGACAAATTCTAAAACAATAAATGAACAAACTAGAGTCTTCCAGCTTCGAAAGTAAGTTTCATAATTTTCCATACAACCATTTTTCACTGAGATACAGTCTGTTGAAAATCACCAAAAAATTTTGAAAATATTTCTGTTAATTTAATTGTTGTGCGAAGTAGGTATATGTTGAATCTCGAATTTTCGGCTGTCGAATAAATAAGAATATCTGATAGACCCTGTAATGAGTCGGGTTTATAAAGCATTGTTTTCTAATGGGAAAACAGAGCAGACCAAAGCGTGGCTTGTTAAATAATATCTGGGGCTCAATCGAGTTAAATGATGGATTATCGATATCAATCGTGGTCCCAATTAAGGCTGTAAGACCGGGAAACAAATAAAAAATTCCACAAAATTTTGACCGATCGTGCAAGAGATAGCTAGCATAGTAAAGATATCAGATGGCATGGATAATGCACGAAAATAGTAAATATGAAATGATATGGAAAGCATTTGAAGGTCAAAATAATCCAAAATCTCCACATTTGAAGGCAAAATAGTGTTGTTTCACTATAGCAATTAACTGCGTCACAAGTCGATGACAAAATTTCACGAACTGGGCTAGGAATTCCTTCTCCATCCAGCGTTATCTCCAGATTCGACCCCCATTGACAATTTCCCGTTTTCAGATCTCGAAGAATGCCATAGGAAAAAAATTACATAGTCTATTTCGAGGAACAAGACATATCGTGCTACGAAAATAGTATCGAAGTTATTCGTTGTAATTGGTGTATCACCCTAAATGGTAATTAAATTGAATTATAAAATTCAATTTTGGCGGGAAAATGTTTTTTTCTCAATAACCTACGGCATCATTCAAGGGCCTGTTCAATAGTGAGTTACATTCCATAACAGAAATCTCAAAAATTTAGTTTCTCCAGAAAATTACAAATCGAAGAAAAGTCGAATATCACAGATGCTGTAAATTGAAAATCAAGAAATGAATTATAAATGAAAATCCAAATATTTCATCATCCCTTACACATCAACTCCCAGTAGAAACTCTTCTGCAGCGTTAAGGCAACATTTTTGGCGCCAAGCGCATAACACCTGACAAATTTCAATCCCAAGTGAATGGAAACTCTTCACAAAGATCGAATTCACTTCAACACTCAAAATCACCAGGTCGATGGCACTTTCTCCTTGCGGTTTTCGCGGCGATAAAAAATAAATATTAGCACAAGCCTGGTAAGAACCCAATACTCCGAGAAACCTCACAGACGAAGAATACCAGCACGTAAAACATTTACCTGGCTATTGAATAACCGTTGTTGAGGTTCAACCTGCCCGATGTTACCCCATGAATACACGAGTGGCTTTGTTGTGAGGGGTGGAACCCCTTAATGCCCTAAAAAAGCGCGGTGTCCACGATCTACATTCATTTCCTGAAATTCGACGTTTTTTGCACCTGTTCTTGGAGCCCACTCGAGTTAATGACGAATGTGGGCCTCCTGATATTTAAATTCACCCGAAATAAGGCGTTCGTAATTAAATTTCGCAGACACATCGATATTTTCTTGAAGGAACGACCTTGAAATAGGTTTCATATTCGAAAAGATCAGATTTCGCGGAGTCTGATAAATAGTGCGGAAATCTAAAAATGCGGATAATTTATTCATCCGGTGCCAAATCAGCATCGAATCCAGCTGGGTTTCTCCGAATTCAAACCCGGAATCATTCATCAAAAATGCGAATTCTTATCGTTACGACAAACTTCATTAGGTGTGAGAGATAAATATTCAAATGAGGAAACAGGTACAACAACCTGATCTAGAAATTTATAGCCGCTACATGATTCCTCTTGTACATATTCTGTACACGTATTGAATTCGAACATGTGTATTTTGCTTTGGTTCTTCCCTGATTAATAAGGTGATAGTTGCTTGAAAAAACGAACCTGTCTCGATTGAGTTAATTGAACAAGTAAATACCGATCTTGAAGGTGAAGTATATCGCTATGTACTGTGTGTACGTGGCTTTATTTCCCTATTCCAATTGAAAAAGGTTGCATTTACCTTAGGAATTCAACGTGAAGTGACCATATGCGTTGATTCGGTGCTAGAAATGTGAAAATTTTCGTTCAAACTCCTCGAAAACACTGAAAATTGCGCGCACGCACCGCGCACTAGTTGTACTAGCACAGATGGACTCACATCTTATATTTTTGTAACGGCAACTTACTCAGAAATAACCGACTGTATAACAGACATGCGGTGGAAACGACATACGAGGTTAAGGTTGTCAGACAGTCGTTCAAAGACTTGGCTGCCATCTACGAGCTTAACTCTGGTAACACCTGTAATTTAGGCGGGGAACTGCTCTCTTACACCGTCTTCAAAACGGTTATACCTACATGACGAGCCAAGGAAGGTCGACTCCATCAAATGAATTCGCCAACTAACTTAGTACATCCCAAATCATTCGAAATAATCAATCACCTTCATGAAGAATTAACATTCATTATTCTACTGATAACATATCCAGGAAAATTCTCAAGAAATTTTGAAATATTTTACGAATTTCATCAAATGGCTTGAATAACTATGAATCAAGATGATTGTTCGAATATATTTCAGTGAATTCCTACGTATGATGACGCTTTTATTACCTGATCATCCTTTTTTTTTTCAAATGAATCATCTCGATCGAGTTCGAATTGAACAAATTCAGAATCTAAAAAAAAGAATATCAAGGTTGATATTGTTGGAATCATCAGAGTAAACAAACTACGAACTCCCTCACCTTCGAAAAAATAATTATTATATTCGTTGTGAACATTTTTACTTGTTCTGATGAAAAATAATAATTTTTCAGGAACACAGATGAGATGGTTGCGAAATGGTGAATGCGCCGACAAATCGAAAAGAAATTTCTGTCGGAACGTCATATGAAATATATATAAAAATAAAGTTTCTCATACGTTTTTCTAACAGAAAAATCAATATTCGAGAAAATTCACTGAAAAATAATACATGAAAATCATATTTTCAATGAAATTTTCGTATATTTCTGCTAATACCCTAAGATCGACTTTTCATCATTAATATATTTTTCTCTATTTCAGTATCGTAATGACTTCATTACGGTACTAAAAGTAGTGCTGTAATGAAACTCATTACAGCATTGTTTTCAGTCATATTTTTCGTTTTATGGTTGCCTGTACTGACCTCCAATCGAATCAAGTTTCGAATCAAATCAATTCAAATTCCGTGATCTGTCAAATTTCGTATGTCACACCAACTGCCAAGATTCAATACAAAAGTCACTAATCTGAATTTTCATTTGAATTTCGAGAGTATTTCACAAAGATTGGCTGAAATAGAGAAAATACCGTATAATACTCGTTGCAGAAGGCAATTCCAATACTCATGCTTTCGAAAACTCGCTCCTTCGTCTCTCGTTTTCGAATTTCGCATTCGTGTTGGAATAGCAGCTCATTCTGCAACTTTTTTCAGAATATACTATTCTCTATTTCAGTATCGTAATGAGTTCATTACAGTACTAAAAGTAGTGCTGTAATGCAACTCATTACAGCATTGTTTCAGTTATATTTTTCGTTTTGTAGTTGTCAGTACTATCCTCCGATCGAATCAAGTTTCGAATCAAATCAATTCAAATTCCGTAATCTGTCAAATATCGTCAGTCATACCAACTGCCAAGATGAAATATAAAAGTCACTGTTCTGAATTTTTATTTGAATTTCGAGAGTTTTCCACAAATTTTTACTGAAATAGAGAAAATATCGTCTAATACTCGTTGCAGAAGGCAAATCCAACACTCATCGCATTCGTGGTGGAATAGGAGCTCATTCTGCAATTTGTTTTGGAATATACTAATATGTAACCTATTTTTTCAATTTCCCACACCTTTCTCACCGATTCTCCCGAAAAATGTTGTTTTAAAGATCACATTGCCCTCTCTATTCCCCATAAAAAATCCTTGATACCAATCTGAAGGAATCGCTCGCAGCAATTTCTTCATTTGGTTCTTGGTAGTGTGCTCTTACCAGACTAGATGTCAGCACGAGTTTGAGTTTCACTGCCTTCATTATAATTTACCTGTGCTGAATAAAGGGCAGGTAAAGAAAGACTGAATTCCTATTACAAAAGCCCTAAGAGGAAGTCCAACCTTTGAAGTGTCGGTGTGATAATTGATAGTTGAATTCTTCAGTTCAATTATGACTCATTCTATATTGGAGGAAGTTGCCTCTTTCATTATTTATGAGGCAAAAGGGTTGAAAAAAATTGAATGGAGTTTAATCAAGAAACTATGACGTTGCAGAAAATATATGCAGTTTGAATGATTATAAATGAAAGCTCAATTAGCAATCAAGAAATAAATGAAGATAAGAGTCGGCTGCAGTCTTCCATTTGGTTTCAATGTCATAATAATATCAATTATTGTAATATCTTCATATGACTTGAAGATGTTTTTTCAAAACGATCAGTCGATTGAATTTTTATTTATGACCTATCATCTTTGAATCTTATTGGTATTTTTAATTTTTCATACTTTTTCTGTTGGATTATATATCTATAAGAGATGAAGTTGACCTTCAATCGCGAATTAAAAAAAATATGGGGACTAGTTTATGAGAATGTTTTTCAGTAATTGTTCTTTGTCGTTGTTGCAGGGTATTTCAAAAACAGTAAATAGTTGGTTGACAGAAGTGATTTGTATAAAGGCGACAACACAAAATATGGAATGTTAGTTTTCTGTTCAAAGCGTTATGCTTAATTACGAAGCTAATAATTTAACAAGTTGTTCTACTTGCCAATTACCGTGTAGAGAATTTAAATTGTCTGCACGTACAGACTTTTGTGAAGTCGAATCCAAAAAGTATCTGGAATGGGAAATAGGATGCATTTATCGCATTTCAAGTCCTTAATGAGAGTTTTTCGTTGAGCTGCGTGAAAAAATTCAAACTATACTGCTGCAACCGCTGTTTTTATAGTAACTCTCATTAAATCATCTGCGTTATATGGAAAAATTGTTAATTTATATTGGATAGACATGATTCTTATTAATGGATTCCAGGCATCGTGAGAATGATATTCACGCATACTGCATCACTTATATATCGTTCATGGTATGTAGGCGTTATAGAGGCCATTAAATAAGTAGCGCGTTTAAAATCATTTTGTACCGGTGGATGGACCAGCGCAGGCGCAACTCGATAGTTCAAGGATATTTTGAGACCTACAGGTGTTCCTCACATGTTATTAATTTTTTATCGGACCAGAAGTATGGAGATTTCGACTAGCAACAAAAAACGTAGAATGAGTGTTAGAACCGTTCTCGTCCAAGTCAAAATCGAAATTATTATTCAGTTGAATTTTCCCCAAATATCCGAAACATTTACCAATTTATAGCTAATTGTTTTCTATCGTATCGATTCAAATGATTTGTGAGAAATATTTGCCTTATTTTCATTTCGAATCATTCATTTCTTGAATACTGAACAACCTCATTGTATTTTGGGCATTCATAAATATTGATTTTTACTTTCATAAGGAACTAATAGTTTTATTTTTTTTTTGTAGATGATATAGAAGTTCTTTAGAGTCGAGTGACCAAGGAGTCTCAATATAACACCATGGGTTCGTTTCTTTATATTTATTTCACAGGGTTATCTAGAGAGTTTCCCGATGTTGCAATTTACCCAATTAAATTCGAAATAGGTGAGTAATTATTTAAAATACAAGTGCAGAAGGCATTGGTATTTCTCCAAGAGTTCAAAATTGAAAAATGAGTCACGAAGTGGCACATTTTTTAATTAATGAGTGTTACAATGAGTCTTATCTCTGTACGAGTATTATATATTTCGAACCCACACATAAAAAGCAAAAAATTGTTATGAATCTTTTCATAATTCTATGTTATATCGCACCTGAAGCAGATACTTCAAGAAATGAAACATGAACTAAAGTCTCGAGAATCAGATATTAATATTGAACTAGGCGAAGATACTTTAATGAATTGCAGTTGAGAAAATACCTATAATAATATGAGGACGTACAGGCTTTCATTTCTTTGATTTTCATTTGAATGATTTTTTGTTTTATTATAAAGGCGATATTTGATATAATAATGAAACTATCTGGAATGCATCAAATATAACTGATCTTGAAATTCATTTCAAAAAATAATGTATTAATAATATCATGGATTAAACCATCTCACAACTCATCACCATCTACTTCATAATTTATTAACGGAATTTGACATAATTTTTTCACTATAAAAGGAAACATCGATAAATGGAAAATGCAGACAAAAATAGACGAAATGCAAGGACCTATGAGGGAGAAGAACATAAAAAAATTTTCAGTGTAACAGACAAACAGGAGACATCACGGACAAAAATGTATTTCAGCCTGAAGCGAAAACAATATAAAAAAACAACAAAACAGGAAAATGACATATCAATAAAAATGACCGCTCTAGAAATCGTTTTATAGAAATAATATTCAAATTGAATTGAATTACTCATTTTTCAATAGAATACTCGGACATATTTATTTTAAAGAAGTTAGGAGAAATGTACCTATAAAAGTTATAATTTTTTTGCATTTCCCCTTACTTCTTGAAAATAAATATGTCCAAGTATTCTATCGAAACATGAGTAATTCAATTCTCTTCTAACTTCTTAGAAATAAATATGTACAAGTATTCGATTGAAAAATGAGTAATCAATTCAATTTTATTATTATTTCATAAAGAACGTCGATACCGATGACTCTCTGATGTGGTTCATTCAACATTTTTTAATGTAAAAATAGTCAGAGAGGGACTAGAGCAATCGTTCTTATAGATATCTATTGAAATATGTCATGAGAGGTTTTTGCATTTTTCTGAAATTTTATTTTATACGGTATTCTCTCCCAGTCTCTGAGACAAGAATCAATTAGATAAATTTTTAAGATAAAAGAAGAAAGGCCCCTGGGTAAAAATTTTGCACTTAATTGTCAGGGGCCAAATCCTTTCAAAAAGTTGTTGCCTAACAATGAAGAACGAAAAAACACTGCGAACTGACAAATTAGTGCAAAAGTTTTACGCAAGATCCTTTCTACCATTATTAAAAAATTTTTCTTATTGTTTCGTGTTTCAGAAACTGGGAAAGAAAACCCTAAAAAACTTCTTTCAGAAAAACCTTTCTTACTTCTTGCAAAATGGCGTTATGTATAGCTCTTGTAGTGAATGGCCAATACCGATTTTGTATGACAGATTCAGTCGTACGCATCGGTTCTGGCACGCCACTGGCTCCGTATCCGTTCGAAATGCCGCTGGAATCGAACCTTATAAAATTGCAAAAGCCGAAATGTTTGCACCATCGTATCTTCGAGAAACTGAAGCTGGCCGAACCCCGATCTTGAGTTCCCGCCTACTTTTTACTTATATCTGAGCTCATTAAGTGCTATTTGTATGCCAGCCTCGTCTCGTGCTTATATGGCAGAGGCAGCCATCATATGTCCACCGCTTTTTTGCCGAGACTCTATTTCCGTTCAAGATATTTCAAATGGCTATGTTCTTAGCTTGAATATACGATTTATTGTTCTATGACGGATTGTTTGTGATGTCTTTGCGATATTAGAGTGGTCTTTTTACGATTGCTCTCTGTGTTCTACGCGTTGTTCTATGGGCCGTCCGCCATTTTGATTTCGTCTAGAACGACATTATCATATTTCCCATTCGTGAAGGTGTTCGCACTACCCACTTACTTTCCTTCCTCACCATCTTCCGAAAACGCATAATATTATAGGTTATACCATCTCACATCTCACCACCATCTATTTCATAATTTATAAACGGAATTTGACATTATTTTTTCACTATGAAAGGAAACATCGATAAATGGAAAATTGCATAAAGGAAATAGACGAAATATAAAGATCTATATAAGAGAAAAAAGTTAAATAATTCTCAACACAGCAGACAGACAAAAGGAGAAAACAATACTGACAAAAATGTATTGCATCCTGAAGCGAAAACAACATAAGAAACCAACAAAACAAGAAAATGACATAATTTGCATCAAATAGGTCTCTGTTGCCAAACTGAAACGTGTGAAAATCAAGTTAAAATTAAAATTATTTTCTTCGAAACCAATGAAGCTGCGAAAAAAATTCCGGAGACAAAAATTTTTCAAATTTCCTTCAAGAAAACATTTTCGATTTTAAAATTTCATGAATATGTGGAAAGTTATGGAAGGGGTTGTTTTTTGAAAAATAACCAAAATATGTTGGTTCTATGGATAAAAATTCAAAACTGGAAATTCTATTTTTGAGATGGTCATAATTCAGGCAGGAGTGAGAATCCGAAAAAGGTTTATTTGAAAAACTAGTTCTATTTCTGTAAATTTGTGAATACATCAAATTATGTATAAGATTCATTAGGTACATACTTTGAATTAAATAGTAAAAATACTCAAAAGAAATTAACACAATCCAATCGTTATTTAATCTTTCAGGTAATTCAAATGAAGGGTTTTATCACAGCCCCACATTGAGTAAGTTACAAACATGTCTCATAATATTCTTAATTTTCAGAACATAAAAGCGAAAGCTAAGGTTCAATAAAGAGTATCATTAGAATAAGACCTTTTTGGACTTCCACGAAGGTAGTTTTTTACCCAACACTTTTCACATATTCTCATGAGAAATCTAATGGGTTAAGATCAGGGATAGCACTGGCCATTCGATGTTTCATCGCTTTCCTATCCACGGATTTAGAAATATTGCTCCGAGGTTCGCCATGATCACGATATGAATTTGCCAAAGTTGGAACGACATCATTTTGAAGTAGTGATAAATAATGATCGCCATTTCAATTGCCATCAATTAGAACAGGCCCATGATATGGTTTCAAACATTGTCTGCTAAAATATCAACATTTTGAGGGAATTGTTTATGTTCTTCTTTAATCCAGTAAGGATTTCTATAGACCAGGATTTCTGTAGACCTCTATACTAATTGAATAATATTGTTATCTAAAATGTACATCATTTGTTCACAAAAATGAGTTCTATCAGAATCGTCTTCCCAGAATTCTTGGGTAATTATCCTTTTATAAGGGATGCATCTCATTTTGTTTTAATCTTGAATGTTGTGGAGTCAACTCTTCTCGATTTGTGAATTTTCATCAAACTCAAGTATCACATTTTTTTTCACATCCTTACACTTACTTATTTTTGTGTTTGGGTGTTATCTCTGTAACCAATCATTTGTAAAATTGTTTTTTTGTGCATTTCCGATAATAGAAATTTTTTAATAGAATTTTTGCAGTTGAAGAAATTCGAACACAAATTAGACAGTTCATAAACTACAACTCATCTGCAGAAAACAATTTACGAAGGCGTTTTGAAGAAACTGAAATTGCCACAGAAAGTGTTTTACGTTGTTTCCAGTGTTTTTTTCATTTTCTTTCTATCACATCTTGAAGGTAAATACGTTTAGTAATAATGTAATAGGATTTAAGAAAATTCGAGGGAACATTATGATGAATTTCGGTAATCACATAATTTAATTTTTTTCTATATGAAATATTGTTTGTTGTAAAACCTGTCTTTCGATAGGAATTGAAGGTAGGGTTCGCATTTTTACCAAGAAGAATGACAATTTGAAATTTGAATCTGAAGTGTTTCTGAATTTTTCATAAATGTGTACAGGGTATTCCAAATTGCTTGAATTTGGCTTTTTCTGGTAATTCTAGATTAGATAGGTGAAAACGTTGAGAGGATTCTTGGGCTCGATTTCCGGGAAATCACCATTAGTGAAATCCGTTTCACGATATCTTCATTTTTTTTGATATTTTGATATTTTTTCGATTTCGAAGATGTGCCATAACTTCTTCGTTTTCGGAAATATATGAAAAAGATAAAATCTTCAACAAACACTTTTTCACTGTGAATAAAACATTATTTTAAATTTTTTCATCTCAATCTTGTTTTGATATAAGATGAAAAAAATGCGTTCGTATTTAAAATTGAAAAAATGTTTTTTTTATACGAGAAAAAGAAATTGAATATAGTTTCTCATTTCCGGTAAAAAGGCGCTTGTAGAAATTTTTAATCGTTTTATTCGTCAATAAAAAAGTTATGGCACATTTTCGAAATCAATAATATATCCAAATTGAAAAAAATAAGATATCGTGGAACAGTTTTCACTAATGGTGTTTTTACGAAAATCGAGCCCAGGACAGCTTTCGAAGTTTTCACCTAGTCCAGAAGTACCTGAAACAGCCAAAATCAAGCAATTTAGGATACCCTGTATTATGAATTCATTCCATTTGACTTCTCCACACTGTATGAAAACATGCATTAGAGTTCTGCCATTCGATGGCTAGTATTACTTTCTTTCGAGTATTTTTAGCATTTTATTCAGAGTATGTAATGAATGTTATACATCATTTGATGTATTTCTACCTTTATTTAATTCTGAAAGGAATAATCACTTCTTATGCAGAGCGTTGAATAACTAAAACTGACATATTTTACTGGGAGATTCCTATAAAATTCAAGTTCCACTTTTTTAATTTTGGTATTGACTTTCATGTTGATATATTCTTATGCAGATAACCTTATTTATTCTTGTTTATTTTGTAGCTGTTCTTTATTATCCTTCATGGATTTTTCTTGTCCATTAGCAACTCGATATGGATGAATTTTGTTGTTCTTGTCAAAAGACATTTTACATTTTATTTTCTCGTCTTTCCTGGGTTTATGAATGTCCTTTATGTATTTATGCAGACATTCCGAACTGTGTGGTGTCTCATTTTGAAAGCGATCGAATTGACGATGTTAAAACTTCATCAAGTTCTTCCGTTGGGTCGGATCCCACAGAAAAGGGTGTCCGAATGAGATAACCCTTTCACATCTTCATGAAATTAAGTGAGGAAGTGACCACGGTGCATTCTCAGGAATTAAGTTCATCCGCGTACCTACTTATTACCTTAAAACCGGTTTTACTTGCGTACTATCAAAAATGGAACATCCTCAATGATCCTCCTCGAAACGAATTCACTTGACCATTTGGCGGGCACAAAGGACAACCCGGTTTTATCACTGCCGGACAAAGGGCATTCGTGGGAATTCCCCTCGCGCATTAAACTGACCCCTGGAGGAATTGACCCTTGCTGGACTGGTCTAACCCTTAACGGAATATCAAAAACTGGACATACGAGTTTTACGAGTGACACAAACTTCCACTTCGTGAGAACTTCTAGTTTCCACTGGACATTTAGCTGCGGTTTTTTAATTTTCGTATACCCGAATCGGGACCTTACAATTGGGCCTTATCCTTTAGGGACGATTTTTAGGAAACTCATACGGGTCGGAAGCTACAATAAACTTGGGAAGGCAAACGGTTTTTCCCTTATCAGACGTCCAACGGACATTTAGGACACTCCAATCTCTATCCGATTATTCGAAAATAATGACGATTTAATTTTTCGAGTTTCACCCTATATACCTCGGTGATCTTTATCTCAAGTCGGGCAGCAAATTTAATGTCAATGCGAATGCGGTGAAAACAGTCGAGTTAACTTGAACCAATAAAAACGGTACCTTCTAGACAATAATGACGACGCTGGAGGAAATAAAAGACAAGCACCCATTATCATCATGATGTCTGTTTTTGAAACGGAAGCTTTCCAGGAATCTCAAGCGGTCAGTTTCGGGAAAATTAGCTCGTCAACGGTTCAGACACTTCCCCATCATTAGAAAATATTTTTTTTAAATATTGATTCATATTTCACACCACGAACATTGGCTTTTTCATAAAAAAATTTTTTTTATTTTTTAGTTCTAGTGTCACCACAAAATTTAGTATAACTCTTCGTCCTGTCATTTTACTACCAACTCTGAAGTTTATATTAGATCCGATACATATTTTCAGATTAAGGATACATAAAAACAAAAGGTTATATACAGAGAATTTGAATGAAAACAATCCACCCCGCCTAATTCTGAATGCATCAATCTTATAAAAAATATGAAAAAACACATCAAAAATCATATGAAGGGGGACGGTTTTTGGCTCATAGGTATATGTCATAACTTTACCCCCTCCCCTTTGGTCACCTGTTACGGAACACCCTATGGATTATTGTATTGTCCGATTTTTCTCTGCACGAGGAATGAGGATTACAAAAATGTATATACATAGGTAAGTCAGCCAAATTCTATACAGAGTTAGTCTTTAACTTGTCATATATTAAACAATTTTCCTGAAAACTTAATTTGGGTTTTCTCTCCCAGTCTTTGAAACAAGAAATAATTAGAAAAGAATTTGTAATAATATAAGAAAGGCCCCTGCTGAAAATTTTAGCACTAATTTTCACGCAGGGGCCTTTCTTATATTATTAAAAATTTTTTTTTAGTTGTTTCTTGTTTCAGAGACTTGGAGAGAAAACCCAAATTAAGTTTTCAGGAAAATACAGAGACCTCCCGGACAATATTTCAATAGATATTTTTCCCTATTCAGTCTAGAGAAAAATATATAGCCATTTTGAACTTTCCTAATGGACTATGCCACCTTTGCAAGTTTTTTCACCTAAACCTACGAAGAAATGTAGCAGATTTTTGATTGTGTGAATCTTTTGAACAAACTTGCATTCAGACAAAGAAGTTTTGCTTATGTAGATTTTCTGAATGATTAATGGCTCAAAAAATGCGCATTTCATGAAGATTACTTTTATTTTCCAAAATGGCGAAATATTCATTGAATAGCATTCAACTTAATTTTAATAGTTCGGTCCCTCGAATTTCTGGTAAAATTATGGTATTTAATAGTCCAAATAAGAAAAATTAAACAAGTGAGTGAAATTTTGTGTTCGTAGAAGATTCTCAACATCAATGAAAAACTATATCCCAAAAATCATTTCATTCGATGAAATCATTCACCTTTTCGAAAATTAAAGTTTTTATAGATTTTCAACAGCGAATCGGAAAAATGGTAAAGACAGTATATGTACAAGTCAAAGACTCACCAGTAGATGATTTACGTCAACGAATTACTGAAGAATGTCGACAAATATCCGCAGAATGTTATATAATGTTTGAAACTCATTTGAAGCTCAATTTTATTATTGTATTGAAACCTTCTTCAATTTCAGCACCCTATAACATAATTTAGTATGATTTCTCTGATTTGTTAAGAATAATATGTTGTCATTATTGAATAGGAATTATCCTAACCTCCCAATTGATTGACTTTCCACTCATGCATTATACTTTTTCGTAATCCTCCTGTAGAGGAAAATCCAACAATGCAATAACCTATATGCTCTTCTTTTAAAAAAAAATGGGAAATGTGGTCATACAGCTGAGGTGGCTTAGGTTTATTATTATTGTTATAATAAATTTATATGTATATTAGCAAAAATTGAAAACTTTTTTCTATTATCCATGAACGTTTCTGATGTTTCTAATTTACATGGCTGTCACCAATTTTGTTCTTTTCCTGAAATCCTGCACAATGTTTTCCCCAGAGAACAGTTAAGATAGCCCGCTTAGATCTGGAACATTATTCATTTTGACTCGAAATTAAAGCTAGGAATTTCTTGTCCACTTCCATTATTCCATTCTTATAACGCATTGCAGTAAGTTTTTATTGCTGTTATCATTACATCTTTTCTAACATGGTGTGTGTATACGAAATCGTTTATTTTCATTGTCTCAAAGTAACAAGTTCTTGGTGAACATCTGCTGCATACCTTAATTAAAATACAGCAATACATATTTTGATTACCGTTTTCCGAGAATACAACAATACTGAACTAAATTATGAGTAAAATTGGTTCATATACAGGGTGGAGGATATCCACTGAGAAGAGGACTGGACAAGAAAAGAAGGAATATATACGATCATCAACTATTCTCAAATCCAAAAATTTGGTTGATTGTGGATTCTTCTTTGTGGGTGTTGGAGCACATAGAAGAAAACCACAATAAATCAAGTTTTTGTGAACACTCAGAGAGAAATGATCAAGGACAATTTCAAGAGTTAAACAGAGTTGTTATAAAAGTAATATAATGAAATGCAATTGTAGGTTTGTTTTCAAAATTATAAATAATGATTTTTCAGTTTATGGCTGTGGATAGGGATAATCACTATAAAATTAGATTGGAGTAATATCCGACCCACCCCCAATGATTAATATTATCAAGATAGATCAAGGGGAGGTGCAGATAATTTTTCTTATCATGGTAACGTTTATGCAGAACAGTGAAAATTACATTGTGTATCTCACACCATGAACATCCGGCGATAAAGAAAATATCCAATCAAAATCTCAACGAATAACTTCTGTACAGCCTGTTAATTACATTGAATTATAGGTAGTAAGTGAAATATTGCATGGAGCTCACCACGGTGGCAAAACTAGTTCATATTTTTAACCATGGACTATTATATTTCCTCTGAAACATTAGATGTAGGAGCAGAATAATTTACCTCCTGCATGTTGAAGATCGTAAAGATCAAAGGGTAAATCAATTCGCATTTCTAGAGATTGCACATTTAAACGATTTGAAATGAAAATCCCGAAATATAGACACTTACTTTAATAAAAAAAAAGTCTCATTACTAGTAAATTAGATATGATTGAAACTAAGCTTGAAAATTTTTTTGTCTGGAACATAAGGAGAAAACTTAGGAGTTGGGAAATAAGTGCACTTTTCGAGTATATTTGAGGTGTAGAGAAACAGACTCTACAGCTTGAAAAATTTCGTTAAATTCTTCCATATCAAATTTTTCATTTCCGACGAGAAAAAAATGACCTTCAACAAATTCGGCACGATTTTCAAGTTGAAACACAGCGTCCGAAAGGTTAACGTATGCATACTCTGCAAGTATACTAAAAATTATAATCGGAGCCATCTGATTTGAATACCTGTGAGAAAAATTCATAATTTTTTTTTCTCTGGAAATGCTGTATAAGGCTAAAACTAGCTTATTACAATTCGCGAAATGTCACTATGCGCGTTGATTGATTTATGTGTCGTAAAAAACGAACAACTTATTAATCAATTCAGCAGGTTATTTTTTGACAAACTCCGACATAATCTTTCAAAATGTACAGTGGTCGTGTACGTCCAAAAATTCTTTAGGATGATTCAATTGCAATCTCCCTTTTTCCTATAGATCATAGTGATCGAATTCAAAACATTCAATTAAAATTATTCGGTTTTAGAGAATGTGAAAACTTTATGCTTTCCATTATATTCCGGAAATGTCCAAATTCACATGAATGGGCTGGAGCTCCAGTCTATAGTATTTCGTGTAAAAAGCATCTAGGGATAGGCTCCGGATGTATATAGACTCCAGACGGTCGTTCGTATTCCTCTCAAACCATTTCGCATGTTACAGTTTCTCCATGCCATAAAATAATGCACTAAATGTACGTAGAACATGATGCAGGATTTATAGAACAGAAACACTGATATCGCATGTAGGGATAAATATACTCTGTAATATTCTGTTGTACTAGCCTATTATATCTCGAATAAGTCTGCTTCAAGATATGCCTACAACGTTATTAGAAGGTTTCCTTATATGTTGCCTGAATTATTGCTTATATCTCGCCCTCTACACAGGGTTCCTTCACGAAAAAGTTATTGCAAAAACTACTGTTACCACATTTTTGTCTTCAGAAGCAACTAAATCGCTCTGATTTCATATCTACCGATGTTGTATATGACATCGAAAAATTCGTTATATACAGGGCGAGTCTTCGACATGTACAGGGTGATTGTTTATATTTTACTCAACAGCTATCTCAGTGGATATTGGTCGTACAAAAACTTTTGAATGGGCATTCAGAATTCAGTATTAAGAAATTCATAAAGGCATCGAAAACCTGAAAATTTGTAATGAACTATTGTTTTTTAAATGGGTACAACTGTATTTTATTTTTTCTAATCAGTAGAGCCCTTTCTTCTGATTTCAAATTTATATACTTTATTGAGGTTAATTTCGGCAGTTTTTGGAAAATAAAGATAGTTTTTTCTGAATCCAAGGCAGCTGTGGAACGCCACACGATAACGATGCGATTTCTTTATATCAAAGGAAACGTCGAGAGAAACGTGGATAAAAAACAACTGATACTCATTTTATTTATATATAAACCAAGTGTTGAATTAAGTTTTCAAATGACCCTCATATACGTCTATACACAGTCGAAATTTTTAAATTTATTTTTTAAGGGTTTTTCTTACCATTTATGGAATATATTGAGGTTTTCAATTATTTCTTCCTCTATTCTGAGATTAATCTATTTAATATTTTGTAGAGGGGTCATATATCACGAATATCCCCAGAAAAAAGTGTCCAAGGAGGTTTAGTAGGTAATATCAAGAGGCCATAGAATAGAACTTCGATATAAAGAAATCTCGAGTGGCCTTACACAGCTGCCCTTGATTAGGACGAAAAAACCTATATCGTTCAAACACTGCCAAAATTAGCCTAGACAAAGTATATATATTTGAAATCAGAAGAAAGAGCTCTACTGATTAGAAAAATAAAATACAGGGTGTACCATCTAAAAAACAATAGTTCACAACAAATTTTCAGGTTTTAGATGCCTTTATGAATTTCATAGTACTGGATTCTGAATGCCCATGAAAAATACTTCAAATTTGCATATGCAAACGTTTTTGTACGACCAATATTAACTGAGAAAGCTATTGAGTAAAATATAAACAATCACCCTGTACTAATATTTTCTGAGGTCCAAAGGAACAATTTTTTTATTTTCCATTTTTTTCGATTCAGTTTCTCCAAGCAGTTGAAAACCCATATGAAAATATAAATTTCGAATATATGTCGTTAATGCTTTTGTGGAATAAAATTATTATTTTCACATTTTTTATTTTTTTCATTATGATCATTGCATAATCATACCAAAAATTCAAGCGAAAGAAAGTTGAATACTTTTCAATGAATATTCGGCAATTTTGGAAAATAAAAGTACTCCTTGTGAAATCTCGTAAAATGAGCATTTTTCGAGACAATAATAATTTATGAGAATTCTATATCAGCGAAATTGAATAAAAATTGTTACTTTGGCCGAATGAAACTCTGTTCAAGATATTTACAGAATTAAATTTCTCCTACCTTTTTTCGAAAGTTCACACTGTAAATATAATGCTCGAGAAAACTTCAGTAGCATGTTTTCAGAGCTCATTATGAAAATTTGAACTGGCTCTAGCTATGCTGAATCGGAAAAAAATTCATACGAAAAAAATATTTATTTTGGCCTGAAGAATTTCTTGTAAGAGACAAGGATTCACTTTGTATGTTACGTATTTCAAATAATGATATGACATCTTAAGAAGCATATGTACAGGGTAGCCGATAATTATGGAAACTGTCTACTTGGGAAAGAAAGTTTGAGAAAAATGTTGAAATACAAAAGTTTTCGAATTTTGATAACTACAAAATGAGTTTTTGATAACGAATCTTTAGTACTCGCACATGTACATCATTGATTTCTAATGAAACTTGGGCAAACTCTAGGTATCGGGATGAAATTGAATATAAATCATGATATTTTCGAAAAAATGAAAAACCAATATTGCACATGATTGTTTTACACATGATAATTGATTTTTCAATATATTTCCTGGATATTTTGAATTTTTATGTAAACGATGGTTTATGCCAGAAAAAAATCAATGGGAGACTGATATTTTTTGTGGGAATTCTCTTCAAGAATTTTGGAATTTTTAGGCCTACTCTTTTACTTTTGGTACAAATTAATGTCGTCTGAGAATGACAATAGCTCTCTCTAAGCGATATTTGAACGCAATGGTTCAATTATGAGTCTGCAGCAAAGATATAAAATAAAAAATTTGTCTTGTACTGTTACTATACAACTTCCACATCTTGGATACAACATTCATTGCAAAGTTATTCCTTCGATTTATGCCTATTTAAGTTACAGAAAATAAATAAAATAACGTGTAGTGAGTTATTCGGACTTTTTTGGTGTGCTTTTCGATTTGATTCGAGATTTAGTAATATTGATGAATGGTTATTAAGCTCTGCAGTAACTTTTATGTTTTCAGGGGAGCAGTTTCCGCAAATGAAGCGATTTCAACCTCATAAAACACTGAAAATTATCTGAGTTGCCTCTTTCATCTCCGAGAACAATAAACTCAAATTGCACAAATTTTCCGTATCAGTAAGCACCACAAGTGTTCAAAACTCTATAGCTATGGGGAAAATTTCACTACCGTTTCGTAATATACGACATCTGTTACGAATCAACGAGCAAAAAGCTCATTAATTGAACAAAATAAATACACGGCAGGCCTCTTATGTCTCTCTGGGGATATAAAAAGAAATTCAACCAGAAGTTAAGGAAGCGTTTAACAGTTGTCAGCCATTTCGATTCTGTTTAAGAATATCACCTCGTTCGACAAGTATGTCCCGGATAATTCGTAGTTCATGTAAAAATGCGCAACAATTTCACAATGGCCATTGTCATCTGCGAATAATTCGCTGAGGAGCAGATCTCCGACCATAAGCAGACTTGGCTGGAAATTAACCATTGATAAGTCTAGTCCTTGTAGAGTTCTACATTGAATTCGATAGACACGGTTCGGTTTGACTAACCGTCGAGAAAAAAACATTATAGTTTCGTTGCATGCTTCCATTTGAACATTACATCTTCTCTGGGACAGGATCGGCTTAAGAAACTTCTTCGGCATTCTCAGGCATCCTTGAATCATTCCTAATCAATAATTCTGGTTCTCTGGTAGGATGACATCCCAAAATTATCTCTGAGTTTCCTCTCCAGCAAAACACCAATTATCTTTTGGAAAATGTGCAAGTATCATTTTCATTTTTTTCATAAGGTCGCAGTGGACTCCAACCAATTTCCAACTATCCAACTAACAATAGCCATGAAAATAGGTTAACCCAAATGGACCTATCGTTCCATATGAAGAACACCTATCTAAAAGTTTTCTATTCATGCTCAAAATGAAGAAACAAAGAAGGCTACAATATAAACACTTTTCCCACTTCTTGCACACTGCTTTGACATGGTTGTTCAAAACGCAGAAATGGTGATAAACTAGACTAGCTATCATCGCAACAAGATTGCTGGAAACCAATAGAAAAACAACAAAAACAGGACCGTCCAAGCAATCAAAGAGTTTACACCAATCTTCAAGATAGGTCAGTGTAGACCACCTGATTGTTTACCAGAATAAAATAAAAAAATTGTGAAGTGTGCCATAAAAACTAATATTTCATATGTATTTAATATAAAATAGCATAACATCCGAAAAATTGCTTTCATAATTACCACATATTATAATTCAATGTTCATTTTTCATAGAATGAATTTTAGTCCCTCAAAAACCTACCGTTCCTTTAAAAGAACACCACAATTTTTAACTTTTCGTGAAAAATAAGTACACATCAAGATGAAAAATATGAAAAGGCCCCATTTAAACCATAATCTGACACAATTCCCATTGAAATGAAAGAAAAAGAATTTCAGGTCTATTTGGGTTTTAATTCACCAATATAACTTTGAGTCGTCATTTTTTTTGGAAGTTATGATAAGTCGCATCCATAGTTGTGGCTGCCCCAAAAGAGTACAATTTTATAAAAACGTCTTCTGGACTTGCCATTCTGCAAGTGTTGACCGAAATAGTTTAGAAACGAACTTCTTTTGGCATTGTAGCACGTAGTCTACTACTTCTGTATTTTTGACGAAATATCGTGACATAGTAATCCTGAATCACCCTCTGGCTAACATGGAGCATTTCGATTTGTGTGAAATCACCCTAATATATCTTAAAGACCCTGTTCACAGCTGCATAATGAAAATTCAATTCGAAAAAGCGTGAAACGCAATTGAAAAAGAAAAACAATTAAAATGTGGATTTCAGACACAAATGTGCAAAAACGATATAGCAATTGATAGAAACTTGCTTCACGTTTAATCAGAAGACGTTTTTTCTCGCTTCGAGAGAATATAATTGAACATAATTATTCATATAGTACGTAAAAATTGCATCTTCAGAGGATAGCAATAATCTAAATGTTTGATGAGAATTTATTCACAATCCTTCGAATTGTATATACTGAGTTAATCATTTTTTCAACATGGAAAATATACACTGACGAAAAAAATTGTTTTTCTCGAATATTGGTTTTGTTATTTGTTTCGTATCAATTCGAGCAAGAGTCAACTCTTTCCTTTATTGATTTTAAAGCAAGAACCTTGACTCTTTTCCTGATATTCACCTTCATTCTGCTGAAAGGGGGCATATAATACCTACCTGTTCATTTTTTGTTCGGCTTCACTTTTTGTCCTTGTTTAATTCGGTATCCGATTATGTTCCATCTCCGTCTCATATCCACCAGGTGAAGTAAACAGAGATCCCCGTCTTACATCAACCATTAGTCGAGATTTTACGACTTTACCCAAACCTTTCTCGCTTCCAAGACATTTTGAAAGAATATCTAAGACTTAAGATAAGTTCAAGGCCACTCTTGTAATCCTATCTAAATTAAATTCGAGATTTCGACTGGTACATCGTTTATTATTCAAACGAATCGTTTCATAATTCTTCCAGAATGTGTTCGAGAATCGAGGTGCGATGCCTCCGAATGGATTTCAACAGGAAATGAAAATTAAGCTGAAATTTTTTTCAATTCCATCCAGAAAATCTCCAAAACTAATTGATGTAACAGTATTAGATATCGATTGATATGATGTGTTGATTCTTATTTAAGTTTCTTGAAAATTGAAGATTCGACCATTGAAGGTATGATCAAATCACCGTGGATTTTATGAGCGATGGTACGTCTTACTTTCTGTGGTCATATCTTCAGAAGACATGGACCAAAACAAAAATCGAAGATGAATTTCTGCTATGGATCAAAGTGAAAATACTGCAGTAAATGTCAACAGACTGGTCATTGAAAGAATGCGTTTTCTTAATTTTCAAAACAGTGTTCTTCCGATGATTAGGTGTAGATATTGAATCTCATCAAAAGAAGAACTTTCGTCCCAACACAAATTCTTCTGTGACAAGATCGGTGGACCCATGTTGTATTTTCAATCGATAAAAGTACACCACGAATCTGCCGAACAGTTACGGATGAAAAAATCATCGAAAAAACCACCCACACAAATTTGACATTTATTACGAGAAAATATTGAATAAAAAGTAAAAATATTAAAATCACCCAATACTTTTGTAGAAATTAATTATAATTGAGCATAATTTTTATCTGAAATTTGTATTTCTGAAAAGGAAATACCCAATGTTAAAGATTTTCTTGCGTTCACTTCTTACTATTAATGTAGTTAGAAAAGGTTATTTAATGTGACTTTTTCCTAAGCTTTCATATCATACGCCAATTTTTAAGTTATGCTAAACTCTACTAAACTCTGATACAAATCCTGTATTGTTTAAATATTGCATTGTATTATATTTTGCTATGTTCTGTGCATAAAAATAGTCCTATGGTGAGATCGAAGATTTGAACTAAAGTGACACACAAGAGAAATGCAGTTTTGCAAGAGATTACTCCCAAAAAAATGCTTTGAAATATATTCTCCACTTCTTCTCATATTGACAATCTGAAGAGTCCTTCATTCGCTAGTTCAAAGTTCTAAAAGCAATCAAAATCACTCTTCAACCCAATTTAGTTTTTCATCGAAAGTGAGTGAAAATTTAAGGACGTTTTTACATAGAAAAGGTACTTCTGTTGAATTGAGAAAAGATGAATCATTTTTAATTCGAATATAAGTTTACATTTTTATTAATCTTCATTTCGATGAAATGAAATTCACTAAATTGCATTAATATTTGGTGGAATAAAATCTCACAGTTTCAAAATCATTGCCATGCTATTAACAAAGGGCAGATTCTTACTGAACATGAGAAATTTTTTATGTAAAAAATCCTGCAAATTATAATTTAATGTCATGTGAATATTGTATGTATGAAACAGTATATCTTTTTAATTGTTCAGAATCATGATTTCAAGATTTGGTCTGTTGGAAAACTCATATAAGCAACAGTTTTTTCCTAATTGAGTTGCTCTTGAAAATGAGCGTAATAATTTAAATAGTATTTTTATTATTTAATTTTTTTATTGATTTTGTTCCAGAGGCAGAATCCGTCTAAAATGCATTTCGAACGATTGGCTTGTTTTTCTTGACATCTCTGCTCTGTTTGGAGTTATTTGAATTTTATTTTTATTTTTTTTTCAGTTCAAATTGAGATAGAAAAAAAATTCAGTCTTCATTTAAGGGGGTGTATTCGTTGGAGTATTGATGATATACTACTTCGAATAGCACTCCCTTCAATTAGGACTCGATTTTAACCATGAATATAACAAATTCTTTGTAATTAACATATTCTTTGACTTCGATTAAGAAAGGGTAAGTTTCATATCTTGCATAATCTGCTTTTGTAAGTAGACAAAAGATCCCTGATTGATTAAAGAGATATAACTAATTTTTTTCGAAAATGTACTGGTGTTGAAAAAACTTCAATGGATGACCAAAGGAAAGAGTTCGAGATTCTGATCATGGGTGTGAGACCCATTGCAACTGGAAAAATTGCTGCTTCGGACCTCATACCTATAGATCAAATCTTGAGTAATCTTCAGACGTAGAGCAGGAGGATAATGGCAACATTTGGAATATTGCTGGAAGAAGACTCCAGAATTTAATATTAAATTTAAATTAATAATCAAATTAATTGATAATTAAATATTAAACACATTGATTAATCACTCGAAAATATAGGTAAATATATGGGTATATTTTGGCAACTAGATGAAGACCTATTAATATTTCTTCTTTTTGTTTTACATGCTGATTGGAATCACCAGACCGAAGATGTGAAAAGAGTTCAGCTTCTGATAAGCAACATTATTAAAGCAAATCCATATGATGTCTCCACTGGCTAGAGAAGGGCGATCACTTGCACAAAACGAGGTGAGTATGAATTTTATCTGGGAAAATCATCAATGGGTCGTTCTTAATTGGAAATGTTCAATTTCCACAAATTCTTTACAGAATCAACAAAAAAATTGAATAAGTTCAGTTATGGTGCTTCCAAAACCTGATTCGATGAGAACAAAAACGCCTCAATTGTGGAAAAAACGTTGGAGATCATCAAATCCTGTTTTTTTGTCTGGCATCTATTTTTCATCCTCCCTTCACTGTGAGTTCAATTACTCGACTCCCCATTATCCATTACGAGATGATTGAAAGAAGAGTTAAATAATAACGAAGATAACGAGAATGATTTGGTTCATTATACTCGGTCATTATTGAAACACACAAGGTTTCTTGCTTGACCCACCGTTGAAGTCTCCTAACACGAATTGTCCACCTGAGAAGCTTGGAGATGGAGTCAAGTTGATCGGGCATTCTTATTCGATTAATTTGGGGTCCAGGCTCCTCGAGACCAAAATTTCTTCCCTCCCCCTCCTTCCCTCCTCATCGCAGTACAAATTCTACCTGCAGCGGCCATTTGGAATCATCGCCGTGCTCTCTCGGCTGCTGTAACAAAAACTCTCGCTGATGGAGAGACAGAGAACACGTGACCGTTGCGTGGAGGTGTCTCAATTCTCCAATCTAACTTTCCTTTTCGTTTTGATGTCGATTTCTTCACGATCAAAGCCTTCAACGTCCCAAAATGCGTTCGAAGCCGTCACTTTTGAAATCGCTCTCACGCACTCGAAAATATTTCTTTTCCCCAGTTATCGAATCATTGAAAATCGATTTGTTCGTGTTGAATTGCGTAGGCTGAAAATATTTAGGTCCTTTTTTTCACAATCTGATAACACTGTGAATATGTCTGTTATAACAAACAATACACCCAAGAAGTTTTCGCAACTGTTTTTCATTTCGTTTTTCACGAAATAATTTATTACCAAAAGAACTTTATATTGATCGTAGGTTGAGTTTGATTGAAAAGTAGTGCGTAGCACGAGTTATATTGAGGGGATGAAATTGAGATCTTCAGTTACACGATTTGTATTGAATGCTGCCATTGTACAAGAGTTCTTAAAACAGAGGCGGCTATACTTGCACTCCTACGTATATTTAAGGACTTAACTGTGTACTAAATGGAATGAAATGAGACAGGCTGATCTTATACAGGGTTGCCAGAATTGATCAGGGGTTTCACCCCAAATAATTTGATTCAACACAATTTTTTTCGTGTGCTACGAAGTTGAGAATTGGTTTTTTATGGTTTAGAATGTATTTTTGGATGTGAAGTTGAATTGAATGATTATGGGTTTTGCGATTCAAGGACTCGTGGAATGTTTGTTTTTGAATGAGAGAAGTTCGAGATAATGATATAGGAAGATAAGTTTATTTGTAGAAGAGAAGGAAAATGATCAGATAAGTGAGTGAGCATATGGGATGGATGCAAGAATCGTGATATCGCTGATTTGGTATAAAAAAGCAACAGGTGTTATAGTAAACAGATAATGGTTAATAACAGGCCGTTTTAGTGGTTAGTCGTGAAGAAAATCGAAACAACGAAGGTGAACCATCAAATGCAGTTGGTAAATCAAACTCGACAGCCTTTGGCAACGTCGCAGGAGTCCACAGGCCGGAGGCTGTGTACCTCGTGTGCGAAAGACTAAGCCAAGACCTGCGCATGCATACCTTACTCACCTGAAAGGTGGATTATGTACAAGGACCAACGGTGTGGGTAGCGCGTTCAATATACCGTACCATTGTTCAGTTCTGTACCACCGCTTAACCACTGTAACGTCAGTAGAGTATTAGTACGAATCACCTGTAGACGCCTCTAGTATGTGATTGAATAAAGGAAGGTTCTATCGAATTATGCTCATTGAATTAGTTTTAGAAACGTGATGGATCAAACGAATTCGGTTAGTGCGAAGTGTTGTGAAAGGCTGATCTTTACGTGAAGACGCGGAAGGACAAACGCCTGATTCCAACATTTACCACTAGAATCACTTAATAGGTAACCATTTTTATGTTTATGTTGAAATTCTCAGCATCGCACTCGTATTCACTTTCGTTGCCGGCATCATAACCTAATTTTCGTGATAATTCCTGATGTAAACACAAACATAACCAAACCACTTTGTACCGGCAACTACTGTTTTCTGTTTAGATCCATTACAATAGTACCTGTTAGTTCGAGCGCCAGTACCCAGACCTGTTCATCAACTATTGCTTTGCACTTGATCTTGAATGACGGCGACAATGGTCTCCTCTACTAGTTTACCTGAGAGGTAGTCCTCACTCTGCTTTCTTCAAATGTACATCGCATTAAACAGTCGTCGCCGGCTTTCGCCAATTTTCTCACAAAAAGACTCCCAGACAGTACTTATGACTCATGACGCCGAATTCCTACGTTCGAATCTTCAAAATAAGTCGCCTGAAATTCTGATGTTATTCTCCGCCATTCAATTACAGAAATAGTTTTTTGTATGTGTTAAACCAGCTCTAGCCATCGTTCCTAAGTACTGCAGAAGAACCAATCACGCGCAGATTCTGATTTGATGCTGCCTGGTGTAACAGGATGATTGAATCGGCCAATCAACGTTGACTTTCAGCTCAAATCCAATCCAAATGTACCAGAGCCATGTGTAGATAATAATATGATGCGCGTTTAGAGACGAGGAATTAATTGAATTGAGTCCTTTATAAGCTTATCTTCGCTTATTGCAACATTCTGATACTTTGGCATACATGAACGCTCCCGTGCACATATCATTCGATTCGGATTTGTGCATAATTCATGAAAATGCCAGTTTCTGGAATTCCTCAACATACCTGAATACCGATGGAAACAAGAATCAACAGACTAAAACGATTTGCTCAAGTATCGTTCAGAAAATAAGTCAATGCATTATTCTGAAATATTTCTAGGGTTTTGTCTCAAAATCACTAGAACGCGAATTAATTGGCAGAATTTTTAGACAAGAGAAGAAAGACACCTGCTTTAAACTTGTGCACTAATTTGACAGGAGCCAATTCCTTTTGAAAAATTGTTGAAGACAACTTCAAATATACAAACTTTGTAACGTTCCGGCGTTTATATTAGAGTCCTTCAAAAAACAAATCCTTAAATCCATGAAAATCTCCAGAATCATGAATTCATATTTGTCAATACATGGCGACATTGATCTATTTCATATCAAAATTTCCTGTTATCAGTTCTTTCCTCAACCGATCAATTCAAATAGGATCCATTCCCACAGATCAATTGGCGAGATTATCATTTTCATCCAAAAGAAGACAAGTTGATTCCTTAATTTTTCTTTTATGATCAACAGGTTCCGTCATGAAAATTTTCATGTTATTTCAATCCATCATGAGATCTCCAATATTATTATCTACCAATATCTCTATTTTTATGTTATTTCTTGATGTTTCCCCTGTATAAGTTTTTCCACAAATACAAGGAATACTGTAAACACGATTTTTGGACATTTTTTTCTCAGTCAAAGTCAAAGATTTAGTTTTTGCTAGTATAGATCTTAAATCATTTCGTGTCTGAATTGTGAACCTATTTTTCCCTTTCCATGAACATGAGGAATCAAATTTAATAGAGTTTGCTGTTTTTGACGGTTTCTTGTTGGTCCCTGATCATCATTATTATAATGTTTCCACATTTTTCTCTCTAAATTTGACACAATTCTTCCTATAAAATTTGCTGGGTAGGTAGTTCCAGAAAATTTTTGATTTACAAATGAATTTCATAATTTCTTATTTCAATTGAGAAGGAAATTTATTGAGTAGAATCATGAAAGGTTTTTTCAATTCCTATTTCAAAACTCCTATTATGATATCGATTATTGTGTTCCTTTTCTTCTGAACATTTGTTTCGAAATGATTTGAAATTGGTTGTTAAACATCTAAGAAGGAAAGTTTACTATTTTCTTCGAATTCCATTGTGAATTTTATTTTTTATCAATCATTCTCTGCCATGATGCAATCACAAAAACATTATCGACATAATACCACCAAGTCTTTGGTCTCAGTGAATATCTATCAATGTAGCTTTTTTCAAAAAATTCCTCGAATATGGCACTCATTACCCATGATAAAGAGGTACTCATAGCCATACCGATTTTTTATTTGTAAACAGCATCGCCTAATTGAAAATATGTCGAATTAAGACAAATATCAACAGTTAACTTCGAATTTTCATAAATTGTATTATCATCGACCAATTTTGTTCTTACTGTTGAATATTTTATTGACTGGAACATTAGAAAAATATTTAAAACGCCGAAACTCAGTAGTTGAGGTATCAGTTTATTCTTGTGTTAGAAAAACTCATTTTTAAACTGTGAAAAAATTGTTGACAGTATTCATGCAATTTTTCTGTATTTATTGAAATATTGTCTGGAAGGTCTTTGCAAATTCCTGCGAACTTAATTTGGATTTCCTCTCCCAGTCTCTGAAACAAGAAACAATTAGAAAAATTTTTTAAATAATAGAAGAAAGGCCCTGCGTAAAAATTTGAGCACTAATTTGTCAGGGCCCAAACTTTACAAGAAGAACTCTGAAGCGTAAAATGTCAATAAAAAAATCAAAATATTGTCACGATTCTACGAAGTTGTATGAAAATTAGAAATTGTCTGACGGAGGAGTTTGATTCAGACTCAAAACGTTACGCTTCAGAGTTCAAAGTGATTCTTTTTGTTCATTGTTAGGCAACAATTTCTTCTTGTAAAGTTTTGGCCCCTGACAAATTAGTGCTCAAATTTTTACGCAGGGGCCTTTCTTCTATTATTTATAATTGTTTTCTAATTGTTTCTTGTTTCAGAGACTGGGAGAGAAAACCAAAATTAAGTTTTCAGGAATTTTCTGTATTTGCTCCTCATTTAATTTTTCTGATCAAAGTTTATCTGGTCCGTCCATGAATTGAAGTGTTCTTATTCGAAACAATTTTTTATCGAAAAACCTTCATTTGGAATTGAGTTTTGTTGCGAATTTGAACTGGTGCAATCTGACCAAATTCCAGTCGAATTCGCATGAACGGAAAACCACTTTCATCAAAATAAATAATAGGGGGCCTTGTCAAGTGCGCGATGGCTATCAAAGGCAATATTTCCGGTTTATGCAGTTGCATTTCCGCCCTACATGCCAGAACCACTTGAAATGTGGTTTGCGCTATGGGCTCAGATGCAATGAACAGGTTATATAGTAGTATACTATATTCGATTCATTCTTCTCAACCTGTACCGGTTCAGATCAGGTCTATCATTTTGGAAAATGAGCCAGTCTGTGCGTAGGAACGGCCTTATTATGAGATCGACTCGGTCAACCCTCCCCAATTTTTTTCACGCGTACAAGTGTTCGCTTTTTTATATTTTGATTCAGGGATTCGAATTAAGCGTCTGTTACGAACTTGAAACTGTGTGCAATGCCCCATTGAACATCTCGAAAATAAAACATACGTGTGGGTTATTAAAAAGCGTTTATGCTCGATCAGGAATTGTCACGTAAAATATTCCAGACACAATGCTTTCGTATTACGTGTGCTGGCTAAGATCAGAGCTCATTCATAAACTGCACAAGATTTATGTGATGACCTTAGCCGAAGAAATTGTAGTAAAGGCAACCAGACCAAACAATATTGATGTTGGACTTCATTGTTCTAACTTTTTACGACATTGTTATTTACGAGTCTCTCTCTTCATTTCCAGGTCGATTTCCAGACCGAGCCGTTCAGACTCTTCGTCACACCTCAACAAATGATCATTTCAAAGTTATATTACATAGCCATCAAAGTGCCATAGTTGAAAACGAACCCGAACTCAAGTGCAATAACTGTGCAAGTGAACTTTCTGTGATAAAAAACCTTCTGTTGCCATAATGACAAGAAGAACGGTGGAAGAATCGTCGAATGCTCAAATCGAGACAGAATCGCCAATGATGTCTCCTTTGCCTCCTCAGGCCTCACCGGCCAATCGATCGCCATTGACTGAGAGCCCACAGTCACCAGCAATGCTCGCAACTATGACACCAGTGAATGTCATGGAGCTCAAAAAGGAAATCGATGAAAAAAGTGCCATGGGAAACGGTAGTCTTTACGCTCAGGTCAAAACAGAAGTTATGTACGATAAGGACGAAGAACTCTACGCTCACCATCATGGTATCCACGACAAGAATGACACTCCGATAGACCTCATTTACGAAGATGGGAATAAGACTGTCATCTATACCACCGCTCCAGATCAGAAGGGTATAGAGATCTATTCTGCAGATAACTCTGGTGAAATCACCATAAACAACCTCAGCGCCCATCAGATACAGGGCCAGCATCAGATTGCTGATGTTCTAATCGAGGCAACCCTCAAGGGTTAGTTGGGAGTGCTTCAGACTCTTCAAACACCCCTCCTGGGACTGTTTCTGTGGTCCTCCAAGGAAACAGTCAAGGCTTGTTGCAATATCCCCAATCTCAAGTTCCTGCCACAACTGTTTTGGTGTTGTCTGAGCTTGTAGAAGACATGGGAGCTGTTCCAGTCGTCGGTTTAAGGTAAAATTAACATTTCTTTTCTTTGACGAAATCCCAAATCGAACAAACTTGTGTGAATCTAAATTATTCCATCCTAATGTCTACAGAGCAAACGTCATAAGACCTTCAACACCCAGTCGTGACCATACTTGAACTTCGCCATCAACTCATCGATGTTGTTGACAGATTCCGGATGTTAAATGTTTATATTTGTCCTGCAGTTGTTTTTGTTTTTGTCGTTTTGTTTCATCTGTAATTTGCAGACCAAAACAATTTATCAAGCAACGTTCTCTCGAAATTTTCTAGCTTAATAAGCTTAGATTTGAATTCAACTCTTTCATGAAACAGTACAAGAAAACACATTACCATTTCTTTTCGAAAGACAGTCATAAAAGCCGAATATTACATCGCTTTACACAATCGGTGATTTTTTTATTGTTGTCAATTTTATGGCACTGTTTGTATGAATATTTTCGATAGAGTATCAAGAGATTTCTAATTGCACCAGCAGCTTTTCATTTTTACTTTGCTTCTGATTCTGAAATTCGTCTTTCCAATATTTTTCCCTGTCATTTTTATTATGGACTTTCTAAATCATTTCATAAGTTTTCAAAGGATATTTAAATTTGTTCGTTCTTTACGGAAAATTAGAGGCTGCAATATTCGAAGTAGGTATCACGAAGGGTCTTCTATTTATATATATTCATCCTTATTTATTTGTATTGAAACAAATATATTCGCCTTTTTTCAAACCATGGGAAGAACATCTGGAGGTATATGACAAAATCTAATTCCCGTACACGCCAGACTGTTTGCTTTGTTTTCTTTCGTTGCATATTGAAAACAAACGTGGTTGAAATTCCGATTTGAAAATTGTGTTTGTAGTTTGATATTCAGTTCTAGTGTTATGGAAACTTTATATTATGAATTCAATGATTTTCCGAGGTGAGCGATCTTAGTTATTCATCGATAACTGAATAATATTGCAAATTTAATAAAATATGTTCAAATCTTTTTTCATTCAGAAAAGTATTTCGTACAACAACTTCATCAAAAATGGTTTCTAAAATGAGTAATGCTACTTTGTATTGCATGAAACGTTCATGTTTGTTGTTCTCCAATGACGTATGCTATACGTTTGAGTGGTCTCAAGTTTTATTTCAATAATCTGAGAGATGTAGATAACAGAGAAAGTTACTGCGTGGGCATTGTCAGCTTCTATAACTGCTTCTAATATAATGGGACTTTTAATTTATTCTAAAATTCGTAATAAAAATGATCATTTGTGTTGCAATACGAAATACGCAACCTGCATTATTTATTTATAGAATGCACAGGTGGAATTTACATTCAAAGTTATATACGTTCTATGAGGAAAATATGTTCCTCTAATTCACTCAATTCTTTAACCAATAACAAATTTTTTCGAGGTGCTGTTTATATTTTCATTCTCAGCCAGACAACCAACGAATAATTGAATTGCTTTGTAAAGAACCGAGAACAATAATTTCAAGGCTGTTTGTAACTGCTTACAATCGCGAAATAATTGCTGTTCACGTTTGGTATCATGGGCTTGTCCAAAATTTTCATTGCCCGAGGATCTCAGTTCAATGAATATGTGATTTTGCCTACCTCTGTACCACGATTTTACATCCAATGTCTCTCGCAATCTCTAATCTAGTAAATGAAACATGAGATAATCCTTGTAAAAGAGGAACTAACAATTTTCTATGAAGTGCCTCATATAAAATTAATAGAAGTATTATTCAACGAAAAACAACTAGTTAGATGTCGATTTTCTCAACGAACTGGATATAATGTTTTGGACCAGTTGTTGGGTTTATTTAATAAGTATAAAGCCTCAAACTATTTTATCTATTTAAAAAAGAAATGTTTTGAATTGTGAAAAATTCGACTTGTATATAATATACCAATGAAAACAATATTTTTACCCTTGCGAAAAATCTCAAAATGTCAGAGAAAATAAGTCGTATAAACTGAGAAAGAAGTGTAAAGAACAAAATGAAAAAATTTCACCAATGATAAATAATTGGATGTGAATTGACCTCAGTTCATCTTCTACAAATCATTTACGAAACCCAAATAGACAGCTTTTTTTCCATAATTCGTTTAGGCGTAATGATTTTAATATATCCGTGAGTACATAATAATCCTGTAACTTAATAACATCATTTCGTACAAAAAACCTTGAGATCGAGTTTTTTGATAGTTTTATTCTTCGGTGCGAGGTTTTCATGACGGCATTAATGAGTTCAGGGACAGCCTTTGATCTTCTACCGCTCAAGTTTTTTTTCTCTTTGATTTATAACGATGAATATATTGATTCTGCCAAGGGTTGAACATTTTATTTGGTACATGGCTACTGGCAACACTTTGATGCCCATTGTAATTAGTTTTAATTTTTCCTCGGGACGATATATTATTCATTAATATTTTGACTGCGTCATGGAAAAAGAGGAAAAAAATTCTTGAAAGATCTCCAACTTTTCGATAATATATATTTTTTAGGATACTCAATAATTATAAATTAATGAAATTCATTCATGTTAATAATTTATTCGCTGATAATTGAACCATTGAAAAACATATTATAAATCAAAATTCAATATGAATAATATATATAACAAATATCAATTGCTTGACTACTAGAATTTAAATTAAGTCATGTGTAGAGCTCCCTGATCCTTAAGTATCTATGACATACGTTTTTAGAAATATCAATTTGAAAACTTCAAAAAATATTCCATTAAAGAATAATGAATCGAATGAATAAATCTTCAGTTCGAATGCATTGTCAGTAAGTCCTACATTTGCTAGGATTTCTCCTCCATTATGACGTAATCTATCAATAAAATGTTCAAAGACTGTGTGACTCAACTGTTTTAGATGAATTATTCTAAGAGCTCAATCGTTCATGGATTTCAAGATAGTAAAGTAATAGTGATTGTTCGTAATTTGGTCATCTTGTTTTGTCGTAACGTAACAAAAATTCTCGAGCCTATAAATGTTTTTTTAATTAGACAGAGAATATAATGAATTTTCAACGTTCGGGCAAAAAACTTCAAATGAGAAAATATTCTCCGACTGAGATATTTCGTAATTCCAGTTTGAATTATGCAGAAAATTCGTATGAAAACAGTCGTGAACAGAATGTATACTTCTCTAAATAACCGATATCATATTAAAATGCGTTACGCGGTGAATAAAACATTTCTAGAAAATTCAATGGGCGTTTGAGATTCAGTCTGAAAGTAAAGTGTTTTTCATATATATACTAAATAAAATACAAGAAGGTCATTTCTTATTGATGATGTCCGAGTCAAAACTTCGGGACTTCCAGAAAATGTCGTCGCCAATTATGTGTTAATGTACGAAAGATATCCACAACATGCGAATGACTAAAAGTACGGCCTTTTAAAGGTCAAGGTTTCCGCTACCAAGAACTCGCGTTAAAACATATCTTGTTCAATTTTCATCGAAATATTAAGATTAATTAAATGTGTTATTTGAAATTTCAAGGAGATTGTGGGCATTCGGAAAGCGACTACATTAATACGCCTTCTTCGACGATTTTTCTTTTTTTTTCACGACTCGCATTCTTGACAATTTTGTTCATTCCGTTTGAAACCTGCACGAGTCGAGTAGAATGACGCGACTCGTGCTATTTTTACACCAGAAAGGTCAATATCAACGAACAGTTCAGGAACATTTCAACCCATTCGATATATTCTAATGATGTAAATACGGTTTGTTAGAATAACAACTTTTCATCCTTTCAATATAAAAGTTATCCTAGCTATCTTAAAGTTTTTAGTATTTGCAGTCTCTTTCAGCATTTCTTTAAATTTTTTCCACTTCGAATATTTTTCTAGAGTGGGCTAATTAACGAAAATTTTCAAAAGCACCGTAAAAAAACCTTGAGAGGCTTTCCTGATTTTATTTATGTTGATAAAACAGAACTACTGGAAATCAGCTTGGTTACAAATCCAGTAAGGGTTTAAAATGTCTTTATTTTGATTTAATAAATTTTGAAACTCCTCACGGAATCAGAAATTAGAAATTTGTTCTATGAGGATAATGGTCATTTTTAGAAAATTTGCATTTCCTATTTGTATTATCATCCTCATGGTTTTGCAATTCTAATTTGTGAATATTCTTACAAATTTGTCTTTCGTTGCTATAAAAAATGATTATATGGGGGGGTGTATCATATAGTGAGTGTCTGAACGTGATCAAAGAATCGAAACAGTGAAAACAAACTTATTTTGGCAAGAAGTTTTCTTCATAATTGAATCATTCGTAAACTCCATTTTCTTGGGATTAACACCAATTAAATATTAATCCGATTTTGAAGATGTTTCTAATGGTTAGTTTCTGCTCTATTCGAATACTCTGAGTCAACATGATTCAAACGACAACAGAAAGAAAAAACAGTTAAAAATAAAGAAAATGTAGGACACAATCAGCGAGAAAAATGTAGAAAAAAAGAACATGATTTCAATCTCGATGAGATTCACCTTGTCCAATGAGATAAAGTCGTTATTGATCGATGATAACAATATTGTGAATAGATAAGTGAAAACATTATACAGCTCCAATATGTGAGAAAGGTCAATGATTTTCTCTAAGATAAGATAATCTTGGTTAGAAAATTGTGACAGCATATAATGAAACAACACCTGAAATGTTATGAGGAGAAAAATTATACTGTTTAGAAAAGCAGTTCAAAAAATTTATCAAATGAAATTCGTTCAGAAAATCGAGCATTTCATTCCAAGATTGTTGAAACCGAAAATTTCAGCAAATTCAAGAATCAGAATTATTAAACCTCCAAATTGACCTGTCAATTGCCATTCAAGGTTCTTTAGGGGTTGCTTATTATTAGGGTATCATAGTCGCTCCCACTAGAATAAAAATTGACCTGTCTCAGCGTTTTAGGAACACTTATATACGGGGTGAGACTTCAGCTTGTACATATATTTCAACAATATATTCTTGGGGTCAAAAGTATTTTTTTTCGCATAACATTTTACTGATTCATTCTAGAGAAAAAGATGTAGCCGCTTGAAGGATTTCACAAAGAAATATTTTATTTTCCCAAAAAAGCCAAATATTAATCAATTTCTTCTGAGAGATACCTATTCGTTTAGGTATCTAGAAAACGAAATTTTGAAGAATATGTTCAGTTGAATTTCAAATCCAGGATCACCCCATGTAAGGAAATGATCATAATCTTACAAATTAAGAAGAACGCCTTCGCGTCATGATCAAATTTTCAACAAGACGCAATAGTTCAATTATCTATGAGTAATAATGATTATTCTTGTATCTATAAATCTTTATTCATCTTACTACTTAAGCAGCGCACTGAATGATATCAATAAATTTTACGCATACGTATACGAGGTGTACCAAAAAAATATAAGTAAAATATTATACGAAATGCAGAATTCATCCCAAAGTTTGAGATATTGATCTTCAAATTGGAGTATTGGATGTCACATAATTTATTCCTGAGCCTGGTATATTTTTAACTCAATGGTTTTTGGAAATATCTGCAGTATTTAATACTGCTAGAATGGACTGTTTACGGTTATGCACTCACTTTTGTGTATGAAATTTTTGGTTTATAAAGTTTGTTGGGAGCAGAGCTTCCGAAAAATGTGAATCTCACATACCATTTCTTTTGGGAAATCCCCCGTAGTGTGAGGCTAGCGTAGCTAGTGAATTATTCTGATGAATAACTGTACTTGGTGGATAAAACGCCAAGGCAACACATTCGTTTTTGAGAAACACTTTTATACCTTGAGTGTGTTAATAAATTGCTTCTACGGTTCAACAACTTGAGGATTCATCTCGGCTCTCTCAAGGACAGACATACCAAAAATGGAATGGATCTTTTTGAAGTTCGTGACTAAAGGTAATTCGATGTTTTCAGAACGATCAGTAGACGAACAGAGAAGGGGCTATTTCTTTTATACGGCGGTTTACCAACGTCTCGTGGATAAAATATCTTTTATAACATGCGTTTATGTGCCCGTAGACGGAGCTCCGATTATTGTCGGTTGTCTACAGGGCGTACGCTTGAGGATGACCACACATTACCTCCATCCAACTCAGACAATAATGGGTGAAACAATTTTTCAATTTTCTTCTGCAATTTACAATCGAAGATCAATCAGTTATTATCGGTGGCACGAATACAGGGTGAGTTTTTGACATTTATTTTAATGGAAGATTCCTGAGGTCAAAAGAAACACTTTTTGTCTTTACCATTTTTTCCGATTCGCCTTGGTTGAAAAATTACAGACTGTTGAAATCCTTTAAAAAATGTTTAATTTCCGAATATATCTGATGAATGATTTTATCGAATGAAATTATTTTCGAAATATAAGTTTTCATTGATGTGGTGAAACTTCTACGAACACAAAAATTCAACTAACATTACATACAATTATACCAGAAATTGAAGTAAGATGAATGAAAAAAATGTAAAGAGTAAATTGAATGCTATTTAATAAATTTTTTGCAATTTCGTATTATTCAAAAAAATCTGTCTTGGCAAAATTAAAAAAGTTGGTTACTTTATCTAAATGCAACTGTATTAAAAAAATTAGAAAAATTAAATTTTTTCGAAGGTTGAGGCAAAAAAATTATTTTCCGTTTGACCTTAAGAATCTATCGTTAAAATGAATGTACCAGTCGAAGCCTTACCCTTTATATGATACATGATCATCAATATTGGAAAGGTGCCCTATAATTAAGATAATATAATCAAGGAAACAAAAAGGGATGCCAAGAGTAAGGATAATATTTCACCCCTTATGTTGAAATAATGTAACGCCTATGATTTATATAAAACCCATATCATAATCTATTAAATTACTTCCTTGACCAATGGGAAATTTCGATTCAATAAATATTCAATCGTTATCTAATGGTGTCCAAGTTACACTATTAGGGTTTTTCCAATGAATCACATCTGACGACATTCAAATTATAGTTTGAAAATGATGAATTTCCTGAAAGAGTGAGTATATTCGGAGTACCTCAAGGTTCAATCCTTGGGCATATATTAATCCTCATATACCCCATCAAAGGAATTGAGAATATTAATTATTCGTTGTGGATCAATGTTAAATTTGATGGTGAATAAATATTACTATTAGTATAAGTACACGGATAACCTTTATCGATACAGTAAGAAACTGAAGAAATTCGAAGGATTATGAGGTTCCATTCTCAAATAGACATATTTCGAAAAATCACCAATGAATAATATATGCTAAACAGCCAGATTTTGCTGTGATTGTATTCAGAGCGTGTAGAAAATACGTTTGAGGTTTGTATGTGGTCTGCGAAAATTTGCACACATTTTCCATTACTATGACGAATATAGGAATATTTGTTGATGTGTGACGAGGTTTATTTTTGAAATGGCCGCAAATTCAATACAATAATCCAAAATTCTCTTACTTTGAGCACCCAAATAAATTTGGTCAATACTTATTAAGGCAGTATGAGAATTTATGTATCTTTATTTTCAAAATAATTTTTGGTGATTAACGAATTTATTGCAGTTCAATAATGGGTTTGTTAGGTCAATTCAGTAGCCTTAGCTAGACTGGGCCAAAGTTGAACTGAACATGAGAAAGGTTATTAAATTTTTTCCTAATTTTTTTCTCATCAAAAAACGGACATTTATATTATGTTGTTATTGGTGTAATTAAGTATTTGCAACTCTGGTTCACTCTGTATGAATTTAAATTTTCCTCATATGACTTTTGATGTAAGAGATATATTCTAATATCTGCATATTCTAATATGCATTCATTCTTATAAAGATTTTCATTGATAATGATATGAGGTATAAAGATTTGTATATTTTAAGGAATTGAACTCTTTTATAGGAATTAGTCACAAATTGAAGAGCCTAATAGGGACCTCTTTTCGCTGAGGGAAATGTCGAAATTAATTCATCATCGAGAATGAAATATTCAAATGTTTACCGATTATTTCGAACAAAATTTCTCATAGCTCTAGCGTAGAAAGTCCTTGCCAATTGGATTTTTAGATAGCTGCATAGGTGAACGCAATACTAATCCGTATACTGCAACAATTAAATACATTTCATACAGATTCTTGAATAATATCGCTTTATATATGTTCGAGTTATTCTAACAAGCGCATAAAGCTGGCCATTGGACACGCTCCAAGTCACCTGAAAGCCAATTGCCATAGTTAAAGTCTCTCTTTAACCACTTCTTGATGAATACTAAATTTAAACTAAGGTTTGCTGTAAAACAAACATTTTTCCAATTTTTCAAAATACGAACAATTTCTGATATTCATGGAATTCGGATTAGAAACAGTTAAGGTTATTATTATGAATTATTATTATTATGAATAAAGGTCGAAAAGCACTCACGATTCTCATCATTATTGCTCCACTGAACGAACACAACACTCTCCACATATACTAGCAAATAAATGATCCAATTTTTTGTACTAGTATCTTTCGTTTTTCACTGAAATAGTCCAAATTTTGAAAACAAACACCGCGAAGCACCTCAACATCACAACAAACCAAACATATGAATGATTTCTTTCTTGTGAAACGTATGACTTATCATAGTTACGTCAACTCTGAGCTATCTTTGGGATTATTCAGATGCCGAGATATATTCCAGTTTTAGATAAAGTTGCATTTACACAATGTAGCAGAACCTGCTGTATAACTTTTTCTGCCATATTTATCAGAAGCTAGCTGGGACAAATCAGAGGATATAATGTCGTCACCAAAAGGGTCGCCATTTACAAATAGTGCCAAAAATTGTACATTCACATAGTGTAAATACAACTGAATTTATTTGATGGCCAGATATTGCTGAAAAATCTATAAAAAACATCAGGTAATAAGGTTTGTAACATTCATCTGTTTCAAGTTTTGCTATGTAACTAAGGCTACATATTGAACATGAAACTAGATTTAGTCAAAAAATCTATAAGCATGAAGCAATGCTGTTTTTAATATTCTTTCTTCTCGCGAAAAGAATTGGGCTTTTCCATGGGTACGCTGATTTAGGGCCAATGCTAAAATCTCAAGGAGTGAAAAAGAGTATAAGCAATTCGTTTGAGCATGTGACTGAGGATGTCTTCCTTCTTTTTGACGCTCCAAGATGTCGGCATTTGTATTCACTAGCTGAAACTGGTATTTCTCTTATATCATTTCAATTCTCCAGCTTCATCTGTGAGCCTAATATGAATTGAAGGAGTATTCATTTCGAATTTACCAATATTTTAATTATTTTTTTCGTTCTTTGCTAGTTGTGGAATTTGCTTTATAACTATAGCTTTGCTACTTAGTCTTTGTTTGCTAGATATAACAAATAAAGTTTCATGTATTTTCCTGAAAACTTAATTTGGGTTTTCTCTCCCAGTCTCTGGAACAGGAAACGATTAGAAAATTTTTTTAATAATATAAGAAAGGCCCCTGCGTAAAAATTTGAGCACTGATTTGTCAGGGGTCAAAACTTTACGAGAAGAAATTGTTGCCTAACAATGAATGAAAACACTTTGAACTTTAAGTGTTTTGAAGTCTAAATCAGACTCCTTCGTCAGACAATAACTAGTTTTCATTGAACTTTGTAGAATCGTGACAATTTTTTGAATTTCGGATTGACATTTGTCAATATATGATGAACATAGATCCATATTGATTACTAGATATTCATTTCGTTATTTTATTTAAAAATTCCCTGAAACCAGTTCTTTTTTCAATAAATCCATCCAAATTCGATATATTCCTACTGAACAATTATTGCGATTATTAGCCTCATCCAACAAAATACAAGCTGACTCTCTTTGATTTTTCTTTTATAACCATCAGGTTCCGTAATTAGAATTTTTGTCCGATTACAATCCATCATGTGATTGCCGGTATTGGAACATACATGATCTGCTATCTGCGATCTACCAATATCTCTATTTTTTATGTTATTCTTATGTTCACGTTTTCTGATTTCTAATGGTCTTGATGTTTCTTGTGTATAAGATTTTCCACAAATACACGGAATATTGTAAATACAATTTCTTGTTTTTGGTTCTCATTCAAAGGTTTAGTTTTTGTTAATAAAGATCGTTAATCATTTTTTGTTTTGAAAACAGTTCTTATGTTGAATTTGAACCAATTCTTTTAATTTTTTCTGAAAGTCCATGAACATAAGGAATCAAATTTAATAAAATTGGTTGCTCTTGACGGTTTGTTTTGGTTCTTGATTGTTATTATCGTTTTGACGCAAAATTGTCCTCTCTAAATTTGAAATAGTTTTTTCTATGAAATTAGTTGGATATTGATCATCCTTAAGAATATCTTTAATGAAATTAATTTCGTTATTCTGTATTTCAGTTGACGATGAAATTAATTGCGCTCTATCATAAAGTGTTTTTTAGCTTCGATAAGAGTTAAGACTCTCAGGTATCGGGTTAGGATTATGCTTAATTCAGCATTTGCTTCAAAAGTTCAGCTATTTCATAGGACTATTTATTTCTAAGCCTCTTATTATGATTAACTGAGACTCATATCACCTCTTTCTCTTTCAAGCTTGTTCTTCGAGAATTTAGGGATTGATTTCCTTCTATACCATCAGTGAAAACGAACTCTTCTTGCTGAAATTCCGATCTTCAGATGCACAAGGCCAAGGAAAAATTAATATTTATTTCGCCTCATGCATGATTTTTCGAATGGGAAATTATAAAACAAGTGTTATCGAGTAAAAAAATGATAACTGGGAGATTTCTATTGAACATTCGTTGGATATAAGAGTGCAAGGAAGGTGTTTTATTTTGTTTGTCGTCGGCAAAAATACACCCGTTAGATGATGGTTGTAAACATCTCAATTCATCTTATTCAAGATGCATCTCGCTCTGTTCTAATTGCCTTCGGGTTTAAATTGATATTATTGGAAATATTCATGAGGCAGACTCGTTGAATAGTAAAGATTGAGGCTTTGAGCATTAATGATAGACCAGATATGTCGATATCTACCTGCCTAGGTTTCCTTTAACGATTAATCATTTTTGTCCCATGTCAGATTTACCACTTTGACAACAGACAGGATAAAATGATGACGTATTACGATGCTCAGCCGTGAGAATTGGGATCTGCTATATCGCATAAAACTTTTTATTGGCGCATTTAAAAGTAATTAATGATGAAAGCTAATGGCGTCCCGAAGAAGCATTGTCATTTTGAAAAGGGTCACACTGCTGCAAACTTATGACATCTTCATCGGAGCGCATAATGCTGAGTGTTCCGTTATAAAAGAGAAATTCTTCAGTATTAAAAAAATTACGAAAAAACATTCAGGTATGGTAGATTGTCGAAAGATCCACTTCTGTCAAGAATGCGGTAATTAAACGAAAATTTGGTGCATCTAATGCTGGAGAATCAGGTTTTCCATGTAGAGAAAGACGAAAGGCCAGCGTACTTAACCTCATGGTCCTATCAGTAAAACAACGGTCCACCTACGCTTGAAATTAGCTTTAATCGCCTCATCTACGCTGAATTACACCAAGTGCTATGGGCTGTATGCCAATTTGTACAACAGCATTATTGTCCTAGACAAGATGCTACGTCGTTACCTTGCTTGTTTATAGAAACGGACGTGAAGTACATTTTAACATTATCAGGAAACATGGGCGAAATCTACGCTTCATTAAATTTCAGATCACGCTTCTCGCTTTTCGGATAATTCAAGTGTCCTCTCTAAGCATGCATGTGATCGATAGTACACAGCAGAACCCCTTTTTATTGTTCATACCGGTATAATACATAATATTCATATGACCTTGACCTAAATTCGAAAATAGGGTAGAAAAATGAAGAAAAATTCATATAAATGAATTTTAAAGAGAGTCTCAATATGATTCATGACATTTTTGTTTCTTCGAACAATGTCAAGCTTTAATATTCACGGAAATTCTCAGAAGCAACAATATTCATCGATAAGTTCCTCATGCAACATGTTGAGATTTATTAAAACAAACCACGCATAAAAGATATCTATTGGAATATTGTCTGGGAGGTCTCTGCATTTTCCTGAAAACTTAATTTGGGTTTTCTCTCTCAGTCTCTGAAACAAGAAACAATTAAAACATTTTTTTTAATAATATAAGAAAGGCCCCTTCGTAAAAATTTGAGCACTCATTTGTCAGGGGCCAAAACTTTACAAGAAGACATTGTTGCCTAACAATGAACAAAAAAAACACTTCGAAATCTTGAGCGTAACGTTTCGGAGTTTAAATCAGACTCCTTCGTCAGACAATAACTAAATTTCATTCAACTTTGTAGAATCGTGACAATTGTTTTGATTTTTTTTGTCACGATTCTACAAAGTTGAATGATAATTAGTTATTGTCTGACGAAGGAGTCTGATTTAGACTCCGAAACGTTACGCTTATGATTTCGAAGAGTTTTTTTTTGTTCATTGTTAGGCAACAATTTCTGCTCGTAAAGTTTTGGCCCCTGACAAATTAGTGCTCAAATCTCAACGCAGTGGCCTTTCTTGTATTATTCAAAAATTGTTTCTAATTGTTTCGCGTTTCAGAGACTGGGAGAGAAATCCCAAATTGAGTTTTCAGGAAAACGCATAAAAGAGCTCATCAAATTACGTATCTATTAAGAGAATGGAAATCTAGAAAATCACTATTATTTTTCACGAGAAAGGAGACTAACGCGACTTCGAATTGTTTCTTAAAAAAAATCAATACTGAACGAACGAATAGCTTCAGATAGTTCGTAGCGATTGTGCGCTATCTGAAATGCGTTACGTAATTTGTTTTTCGGAAAATATCGAACATAATTTCACAGATTTTCCCGTGCTCGTCGTATCATTTACGTTGACTTGTTAATGCACCCAACACTGAAAAAAAAACGATTATAGGACAATCATTCACTCAAAATAACATAATTATCGTATTTTACCGATGCCTCAGCCTTGCTCCGTGCAAGATAAACCTCGTCTGACTGTGGTTCCAAAGTTTAAACGACTCTCCTTCTTTCTTCTGAAATCCCCTCCTTGCCCCCTTTGGTACGTCACTGCCGAGCCACAACCTTGGTGTTTCGCAAAGGTTAAAGATCGTTCTTGTGTCGTTAAATATGCCGTATAAAACTGACATCTGAATGAAATTTGTGGGATATTCTAAAGTGTTCATTACTATCCCACATATCGGGATCTAAATATTTAGAATTTCTGGACAATTAATATCCTTAAACATTTTTAATGGTATATAATTAAGGAATGCCAGAAGGCTAGACGAATGTCCAAACTTGACATTGACGTGTGGAGGTAGTGCAAAACTGATCATTTCATCAATTCGGATCTTTATTGACTCAAAATCGAAATATCGATCTAAAAAACCTAACAAGGTTTTGAGGATTTAATGATGTTGAAATTGTTGACGGAGGCACATAATCATCTCAAAGAAATAACCTCGTTATGAGTTGAGTGGATAAATATATCTCACTCTAATCGGTTTTAAAGAAGCTCAGTTTATCTTGAAGAAAACTGTACGCACAGGAAATGAATAATTGGAACGAAAGGAAAAATATGTTGTTCGATAATCGACCTGTTTAGAAATTACGGTCTAATCGACCCTCAAATGAAATAAAACAATCTGAGACTAGGTACTTTTGGAGACTCCAACGGGCGGTCAAGAAAGAAACGATTCATAATAAATGTTTGGAAATAAATTGCAAAAATCGGTTGAATTCGTATTAAATATATTTTTTTAAAGTTTCTTAGACTTCGAATTGTCCATGGAGTTCATCAAATTAAAAACATTCGAGCTCCAATCGTGTTTTTCGCGGAGATCCCAACAGGCGATCAAGAAAGAAACCTGAGTTCGTAAACTATATTCTTTTTTCGAGGGTGTGAATGGTGAATAAGAGTGAATTAGAGCTCGTCTGGCCTTAAATCTCGTCAATGACTCCATCGGATATCTAGGATAGTGCAGGGGGTCCCTTAATGATCTAGCCGGTGAGCTAGATATCCGTTTCAGTGGCACTGCACTCACTAGAATTCCGCGACACACCCTTTGCGCTAAATTTATGAATATATGTTCCGTGCTGAAACTGAATCGTTGATTTTTGATCAATTGTGTTGAGGAAGTTCGTTATATGGAATAAGCGTGGGTATGCATAGGATTTATCGTTTCTAGTTTTTCGAGACACTCATTACCGATAGCGCGTAAAATATGTTCTATTAACAATAAATCTGTTGAACGGCCCATCCTAACGTGAAATGATAGGCATTCGGTTCCTGCTGATACTAAATTCAATTACGTCGAATAAATTCGAAGCGATTTAATTGAGAACCTCTCTGTTTACTCGCTGGAATCACGGAAAATGCTGCCTACTTAACTTCGCTATACGTGCGATGTATAAATTCCCTTGCATGTTTCATGGGAAAATAACATAATATTATCTCCTGGTCATAATTAACAACATATAAAAGAATCCCAAGATTTGAAGTAAATGGAAAACACAGTTTATTGTAAGTCTTATTTTATTGTGTTTTCCATACTAAATTACAAAAGGATATGCTTGGAAAACACATCGAGAAGATTAATTTCTGTTTCTCTCGAATTTTTCACAATTTTCCAAAAAAAATGTTGGCTGCCATCAAAGTCATCAGTGTGGAAATATGTCATTGCTTAGGATCATTTGTCTCGAATTAACATCGACGGCAGATTTGGAGTGAAATTCAAAACAGCATGACTGTGTTATTCACCACAAAAATTCCTCGAATAATCGACATTGCAAAACCGACGACATTATTGGTATATTCCTTATAGTATTCGCTTTTTTTGTCGATGAAAGGGAAATAAACCAGTTATTTAAGTGAGCCATGACAGCCTCGATATAAATTGGTCTCTTAATGTACACATGGCCGGAGTAATTAAGATTCTCAATTTCGACATAAAAGTGACTAATAACATGTAAAATTAACGAAAAAAAAATTATAATATAATCTTAATCGAGTGGAACTTTCCTTGGAAGGAGTTTTATCAGAGAGTTAATGTAGAAATGTGGAGAAATAAAATCAATAAAACCTCCTCTAAATAATGTTGATTAAATTCCATCATTGATATTCGAAATACGATAATTCATGAACATTTGACAAATCTGGTATCAACCATGAGATGCAGCTCGCCCATTACTTAAAACACGTTTTCTTGGAGCCATTGAGTTCGCAGTGTATCGAACACGCCTAATATTTCCCATTTCCCCTCCGAATCAGGCAAGTTATAAATTTCAAATGATTTTTTTCTCTGTCGAATATACGGTGTGCTGTTTCCTCGACTGCATCATGTAATTTATAGAGTAGTGGAATATTTATTGCCTTTTGCGACAGTTGCTGTATATGTTATTCAACAAATCGGTGATTTATAGTCATCAAATCCAGGATGAAATATTCGTTTATCGTAAAGGCTTGCTTTTTTCACTCGGAATGTTATATAGTGTGAAAGTTGAGATACGTTGAGATTGGATTAATTAGAGTACACATACCTACTACGTTTGATCTATAAATGGCTTTCGAGGCTGATGAAACAATCTCCATAAAATCAATAATATTAGATTCAAAATTGAACATTTTAGATTCGCATTTTTCTGAGGTACATCTGTTTATTTTAGCAATTCGAAAAAAAAATCTTGAACGTATGAACGAAAAAAAGCAGGTACATAAAATTAAAGAAAAACTAAGAGAGAAAGAGGAAATCAAATTTTTGGTTGATACAAATGATAAGAATAAAATAAGAATTCAGAAAACAAACAATTAAATTTATCGATAATGCTTCACAATTATCATGACATTCTGTTTTTTTATTGACGTGTTTCAATTTCAATGTAAGAAAAAGTTTATTTGATTTCGAAATTTGCTCTCTATTATCAATTCCAGTGAATAAAAAAATATGTGCATAATCACGCAATAGTAGAAATTGATTCCATAACAATTGTATGATAAATTTCGGAATTTATTGAAGTGATACACCAGAAAGTTGCTTATTGAATTTGTTTTTAAGTTAGTTCTTCAGTTTGAAAAATGTTTAAGTATTAAAAAGTTCTCTATTATATGTTTTTCAGAGGTTATTTCTCATTCCTTCTCGATGAAGTTTTGAAATAAAAAAAATCTACAAGAAAATATGGAATATAGGTTCATAAGACAAACTCTGAAATGTCTATTGTTCTGAAGTAACTTAATTTTATCATTTTTCATCTAATTGCTCAAGTATGAAACATTCCTTTGACAAAAAAACTGTTTTGTCCTCAAACTATTTTATTCAAGATAAGAGGAGAATAAACTAACGAAATATGCATTTTCTGTATAGGTAACGAAAGTCTGCAAACTTATTCTTATTTCTTGTGAAACGTTTTCATGGGGGTGTTATTATTTTATGTTGTATCTTTTCTCAATTATTTGCTGTTTAAACAGACAAAAGCTCGTAGTGCGCTGATTGAAGGTGATCCGGCACAAATTGGTTTATCATTATAATGAAAAAGGATGGAAAGCAGACGTTTTATATGATAATATCCCTTGTACCCTTCTTTAACATAGATTCATCTTCTTAGATGCCTATTCCGAAGATAATAATTATAGACCGTAATCTTTGTGCGAAGTTTGAGTAACTGGAGGCTATAGTCATACAACGTTTATTATAACCAAAATTACTCTCAAAGTAATTTTAAGCATAAAAACGGGACATAATAATTTGTTAATTTTCCTCGGCGAGATACGAATCTACTTATATGCGTTCTCTCTTCGGCTCATAATCGAATATTTATTCCTTTTTTAATTCGGAGCACTTTCGAATTCTTCCTGACACAGTAATTAATTATCAACTTATGTAAGTTGCACAGATGGATGCTATACGATGGAAGTTACAATCTCATGGATGCTGTTATGAAATTGCAGAAGTGTAATTGTATGCCCCGATCTTAAGATGTATCATGCGTGCATTTGGAGCCATCTGATTGACCAGAGGAGTGAATGTTCAATATATACAAGGCGAGCCTTTGACTTGTAGATATATAAAAAAAAAGATTCTCAAGGTCGAGAGAAACACTTTTTCGATTGACATTTTTTTTGATTCAGTCTAGAGAATAAGATATAGCCATTTTAAATATTCATAATGGGCTAACCACCCCTGGAAATATTCCACTGAAGTTTTCACGGGCATCTTGAAAACTCAAAGAAATGTAGCACAAATTAAATGTTAATTTTTAAATGATAAATTCCGCATTTACCGAGATTTTACTAAAAATACTCTAATTGGCCAAATATTAATTAATTATGAATCTACTAATTTTAAGAGTTGGATTTCTGAAGAACTATGGTACGTAATGGTCATAATGAATATAACATGCTTTCCATATCGAGTACCTACACTCAAATAAGAAGTGACCAATAGCACAGCCTGGGCCAAATGTTCCAAAACAGTTTCGTTTCGAAGCATCAAGATCTAAGCCGAGATAAATGAAAAATTCCAGGTCCCCTGGCTTTCGTTATACATATATATGTATAAGATTATGCCGTGAGAAGGAACGGTACTTTTAATGCTCAGAAGGCAACATTTTCTACCGAAATAAGTATTATCCGAACCTCATTGATATTCATCGATTCAAACAAGCGGAAGTCTAGAAGGGTAATTGGAGTATCGACAAAAAGACCTTGAGGCTATTAAAAATCCGAACACGTATGTGTCCTCAAGTCCCATGTCCCATGTTCATAGGCCATTGGGCATATTGATGTGGATATTTAGTGATTTTCGTGTCTTTCTGCATTTATCACACGTACCGTCATCAGTGTCTACGCCGAACTGATTATATCTCGTTACAATGAACAGCGAGAAAATTATTCAATTTTTTTGCTTTTCTAACACGTTCACGTTCGAATAATAGCATTTCAATGTTGGCTTGGTTCTATCCACATCATCAGCAATTAAATGATAATAATAACAAAATTATAATAAAAAAATCGATAATGACTCGACCTACCTTCATACATAAACACTGGAATCAATATGGAGGTAAAATTTCAAAAAGACCAGCATACGGACAAACACAACAATAACAAATCAGAATAACATCAGGTAAAACATAAGCAACGCACGTTTCAACATTTAAACATTCCAACAATTGAAAACATACAAGCAAGTTCACTATTTTAATGAATCCCAAAAAACTCTGTTTGAAAACTAGAATGTGGATTCTTCAAGCTAACCTAAACTCAATTTTGAAAATGCAAAAGGAGAGGGCAGGAAAATGAACTAAACCAAAAAATATTCGAATGAAAATGAATTAGAAAAAACAAATGAACAAAATCTATGAGTTATTTATTGAAATATTGTCTGGGAGGTATTTGCATTTTCCTGAAAACTCTCCCCAGTTTCTGGAACAGGAAACAAATAGAAAAAAATTTTGAATAATATAAGAAAGGCCCCTGCCTAAAAATTTGAGCACTAATTTGTCAGGGGCCAAAACTTTACGAGAAGAAATTGTTGCCTAAACAATGAACAAAAAAAAACACTTTGAACATTGAAGCGTAAAGTTTCGGAGTATAAATCAAACTCAATCGTCAGACAATTATTAGTTTCCATTCAACTTCGTAGAATCGTGACAATATTTTGATTTTTTGATTGACATTTGTCAATATATGATGCACACAGATTAATAATGATTACTAGATGTTGATATCGTTATTTTATTTCGAAATTCCCTGAAACCAGTTCTGTTTTCAATAAATCCATCAAAATTCGATCTACTCCTACTGAACAATTGGCGAGATTATTAGCCTTATCCAACAAAATACAAGGTGACTCCTTGATTTTTCTTTTATAACCATCAGGTTCCGTCATTAGAATTTTTGTGCCATTCCAATCCATCATGTGATTGCCGTATTGGAACACACATGATCTGCTATCTGTGATCCAAAAACTCTGTTTGAAAACTTGCATGTGGATTCTTCAAGCTTACCTAAACTCAATTTTGAGAATGCAAAAAGGAGAAGGCAGGAAAATGATCGAAACCAAAAAATATTCGAATGAAAATGAATCAGAAAAACACATTTACAAAATCTATGAGTACATAACTTGGCTTATAGAAAGCATCAAAATATTTTTAAATATTACTTTTGACAAAATGAAATGTAAAGCACTCGAACAAAAAACATATTCAGAATGACTTCTTCAGCACCTTTTTGTCGGAGTATCTTCTGCATGAATTTCAAGAAATGTCCTTCATTTAAACTCATCACTTCCACCATGCTCGCTGCGAAATTATAGAAAAAGTTTAGTAGAATTTGATAATTTTTATAAGTCGACGCCGTTCTTTTGCTTAAACTCTGAACATATGCGTAAAAAGGGGTGCTTAATTTCCTGGAATTCAAGTGAAGGGAAATGAACGTTGTGAGGAAAATATTGGAGGTGTTTCAACTCCGAAAATGGTCGATATAGAGTTGTCGCTTGCCGTGAATGAAAATTGCGAAAGAGAGAGATCTTGTTGCGAGCAAATGATGCATATAATACCAAGATACGCGAGCCAAGTTTATGAATGAAGTGAAAAAACTTTACGAGCAACAAGTCTGTTCTAACGATCTCGTTGAGGAACTTGCGAACGAGTTGTTCAAGTGAAAAAAAAATGAGCTGCGGAAGAACGCCACTCGAGGAGCCTGTACCGTTCCACCATAATGACAAATGAGTACAAAACCTGATTTAAGTATTGAATGATCATACAGCTAGTTCCGAATCTAGCTGAACAAACCAGTTATAATAGTGCAACCTCTATAAAAAGCAGGTTGAGGTAGGTTTACGTTTACAATAATGCAACTGGTTAAAAAGCTGCTTCTAGGGTGTCCCAAACTGGAATTACAACTAAGGCACGTGCCAGTCTCCCACACTCCAGAATTGTGCTCCCAAGCTCATCATCAGTTCACGGATACCGATTTTGTACAATATTATTATTGTCTGCTGCCACTGCTCTTGTCCTTCTTGCAACCTTGCCTCGACTTGATTCAGATACTCTATTCACTACGCTTTCCTAATTATTTCACTATTATTGCTGTTGAGTAATATGCACGTTCTTAATTGGATTCTACTGCGGATTAACAATTACTTTTTTAGAACTTAAATTATTTAAATTATGTTCGATATTTGGCTACCGGAAACGTGATCCAAAATGCAGAAAACTTACACTTTAATTCTAGAAAACGTTAGATACGATAGCACATTGATTAACAAACAAATTACAAACCAAAAGAAATTGATTGCAGAGAACATGAGAAAATATTTTTGCCAAAAATTATCAGGTTATTATGGGGCTGGAAAATTCTAAGGATAACGTGATGGAATAAACTGAAATATTCTCCTGAAAACTTCATATGGGTTTTCTCTCCCAGTCTCTGAAACAAGAAACAATTAGAAACTTTTTTTAATAATATAAGAAAGGCCCCTGCGTGAAAATTTGAGCACTAATTTGTCAGGGGCCGAAGCTTTACGAGAAGAAATTGTTGCCTAACAATGAACAGAAAGAAAATGAAAACACTTTGAAATCTTAAGTTACGTTTCGAAGTCTAAATCAGACTCCTTCGTCAGACAACAACTGATTTTCATTCAACTTTATAGTATAGTGAACATTTTTTTTATTTTTGGATTGTCACGATTCTTTAAAGTTGAATGAAAATCAGTTATTTTCTGAAGAAGGAGTCTGATTTAGACTCCGAAACGTTACGCTTAAGATTTCAAACAATTTCTTCTCGTGAAGTTTTGGCTCCTGACCAATTAGTGCTCAAATTTTTACGCAGGGCCTTTCTTATATTATTAAAAAATATTTTCTAATTGTTTCTTGTTTCAGAGACTGGGAGAGAAAACCCATATCAAGTTTTAAGGAAAATGCAGAGACCTCCCAGAAAATATTTCAATAGATCACTTAAATATTTTTGAATAAGAACATTCAAAAATCGAAAATGAGATGAATTGTGATTCATCAATTTCTTGCAAAATTCAGAGAATAATTGGAATGTTGAATATTATCTCACAAAATGAAAACTGATCTTGTGATATTAATTTTCATTTATTTTCATGGATTGGCACAACATTTTCGCAAATTCCAAGATTTTAATTTTCAAAAACGCAATTTCAAATATCGCAAAGATATGAATTTCAGGAAGTGATTCTTATTAATCATAATTACCTCTCAATGGCGTCGTTTTTTCGATTTTACCGTTTGCAGCAGCCTCGCTGAAACGTTCGATTTTGACAGCCGAAGGTCATGGACCATAATTCTGGCCTGTCGAATCCAGGTCTTACGTCGTTCGAAATGCGTTGTTATTTCTGGGTGTGTCTCGTTTTTACGTAGCGATCTCTCACGAACTTAAAAATTGCGCTAAAATGGGAAACCATTATTTCGTCTGGTCTCTTTTACTGCGATCGTTTTCGAAGTTTGAGACCGAAAAAAATGATGAAATGGACATTGGTTGTTTCAATTTTCAATGATTCGAGCACTCATATTGAATTCAAAGAACACAACTCGAAAACATTGGTGGTAGATATTCCTATAAAACACAACTGTAGACAGAAAATACCCAGATATCTATTTAAATATTGTCTGAAATTTTCCTGAAAACTTAATTTCGGTTTTCTCCCCCAGTCTCTGAAATGAGAAACAATTAGAAAAATTTTTCAAATAATAGAAGAAAGGCCCCTGCATGAAAATTTGAGCACTAATTCGTCAAGGGCTAAAACTTTACAAGAAGAAATGGTTGCCTAACAATGAACAAAAAAAAAACACTTTGTAATTTGGCAACATGGTAGAGAAGATTTGATAAAATTTTCCAATCATATGAATAAAAAAACCTACAATAAAATTCACAATGGAATTGGAATAAAATAATGCACTTTCCTTTTAGATGTTTCGATAAAAAAATTTCCAAATCATTTTGAAACAAGTGTGTTCAGAAAGAAGACACACACGAATCGATATCTAAATTTTCATTCTAATCATCAAATAAGTGTTATATGAGGTATTATAAAAACACTTTATGATAGAGCTCAATTAATTTCATCGACCACTAAAATATACGAAATGACGAAATTCTATAAAAAAAATATTTTTAGTAAATTAATCAATTTCCAACGTAATTTCATAGAAAAAACTATTTTAAAATTCAGAGAGAACAATTTTGCGTCAAAACGATAATAACAATCAGGAACCAACAACAAACCATCAATCAATTTGATTCCTTATGTTCATGGACTCAGACAAAATTTTAAAATTTGTTTAAATTCAACATGAGAACAGTTTTCAAAACAAAAATGATTTACGATCTTTATAAACAAAAACTAAACCTTTAAATGAGAACCAAAAATCAAGAAATTGTATTTACAATATTCCCTGTATTTGTGAAATTCTTATACAGGAGAAACATCAAGACCATTAGAAAAAGTGAATTCGAAAATAACTTAAAAAATAGAAATATTGGTAGATCGCAGATAGCAGATCAGTGTGTTCCAATGCCGGCCATCACATGATGGATTGGAATGGCACAAAAGTTCTAATGACGAAACCTGATAATTATAAAAAAATTAAGGAGTCAGCTTGTACTTTGTTGGATGAGGCTAATAATCTCGCCAATAAATCAGAAAGAATAGATCGAATTTGGATTGATTTATTGAAAAAAACTGGTTTCAGGGAATTTTGAAATAAAATAACGATATCAACATCTAGTAATCAATATTAATCTATGTTCATCATATATTGACAAATGTCAATCAATAAATCAAAATATTGTCACGATTCTATGAAGTTGTATGAAAATAGAAATTGTCTGACGAAGGAGTCTTATTTATACTCTGAAACGTTACGCTTCAGAGTTCAAAGTGTTTTCTTTTCATTCATTGTTGGGCAACAATTTCTTCTTGTAAAGTGTTGGCCTCTGACGAATTAGTGCTCAGATTTTTGCGCAGGGGTCTTTCTTTTATATTCAAAAAATTTTTCCAATTGTTTCTTGTTTCAGAGACTAGAAGAGAAAACCAAATTAAGTTTTCAGGATTAAGAAAATACTAACTCTATGGGAAATTATATCTCAGTGGAATCGGAAAATTTTTTCATGTGTTGTGGCTTATGACCTGCTGAACATAAAAAGTAATAAGCAAAAAGCTAATTAATGAAAAGTTCTTGAGATAGAACCAGTCAAACACGAAAATTTTGGTTTGCGCTCTCATCATATGGAAAGTTGGATCTCAGTGAAATCGGCTAGGCTAATTTTTTAATATGTTGTTGCTTATGATAGACTGAAGAAAAATGTCATAGGCGAAAAGCTAATTAATGAACAGTTTTCAAGCTACAGCCAGTCAAATACGAAAAATCAGGGTCTGTGAAGTAATAATAATTATAAGGTGTTATACCTAAAAAAACTTGTAATTTATATGCTTTTTGCCTGTTACATTTTTTGTCCAGTATATCATAAGCTACAACGTACTAAAAAAACTAGCCGAGATCCAATTTTCCTGATAGATAATCAAAATGTGGACCCGAATTTTTCATGTTTGACTGGCTCCAGCTTCAAAACTGTTCATTATTCAGCTTCTCTGCCTACTACAGTTTTTTTCAGTAGTTCATAAGCAAAAACACATTAAAAAATTAGCCGATTTCACAGAATTGATGCGTGATCGTTTGATTCAACGTTGTTGGAAGATCAATTCTACGCCGTATAATAAATATACTAAAGATTTTTGTGAGATGAACTCTTCGAGTATCGAAATATTTCGGATATTTCACGCATGTCACAGAAGAAAGGCTATGTTTGGGCCTTATAAATGTGCGAATCTCACAGCAGACGACGTTATCTATTTTGTGTACGGTCACAGTCGATTAAACATCGAGCCAAAGGCCTCGGGAATCTCTCCTTTTAGCTCGAGCTCAAACAAACGAAAAATCGCAAAACAAATAAACCATTACTGTAGGGTAGCTTCAGACTTATTTTTCAATTTGTCTAAGCCGTTTCTGCAGCGGAGGAACTAAATAAACATAAGAAGTACATTGCTATGCATATAAATCATTTATTACGAGTACAATGGGCGTCTACCCTTTTTGAATAACTTCGCTACCGTTGGAGAAGTCTTCTTACCTCGGATTTAAGCGATGATAATAAATTATCCCTTAAAAAATGCGGACCGTTTAAGTTCCCCCAGGCGATTGACACTCTGATATATTTACACAGGATATGAGAACAACCCTAGAGTGAAAAGGAGGAACTGCGAAAATATATTCAATATTCATTGCTTCCGTACCTTCTCAGATATTGAATATAAAAATCCATTATCAATGATCGCAATTTTTCAGAAAATCACCCAGAGTGATTTTTCTGATATTTAATATTTTATGTTATTATTTACGGGAAGACAGGTTTTTTCGGCAGAGTTTTTTTTCCCCTGCTCTATAGTATCGTATGATACTAGTGATGATAGTATCGTATGATTCTATAGTATCATACGAAGAATGTTATGATACCCCGTTCTTTTTTTTACCTCAGCTAAGTACTTTTTGTTTCAACATTTATTGTATTATTTTAGCTCTCTTTTTCATAAGAATATATTTACCTAGAGTGGTGAAATGTTTATATAGGTTTCAGTTAGTTTTTCAACTAGAAACATTATGCGTATTTATTCATCCCGAAAATTTTTCGATTATCTCAAAAAATACATGTAATAATTCCAATAACGATAAAAAAACTGATGTTATTGTTTATACAGTAACATCATGAAAATAATATGGTCTATTTTCGACATAGTTGAGCCAGCTGGATAACATATACTTTTCCTTATACAATTTTTTCCGATTCAAAGAAAAAGATATATCCATTTCAAACTTTCATAATGACCTTTGCCATTCCTGGAAACAATTCAGAAATTTCCTTAGCCAAAGTAATCAATTCTTCTAATTTCGATGATTTTTTCAATTGAATAATCACTCTAGAAATGATCATTTGACGAGAAGTACTTTCATTTTATCGAATGGCCAAATATTCATTGAATAGCATTCAACTTTCAAGAGTTGGTTTCCTTAAATTTCTAGTTTAGTTATGGAATGTAATAGTATGTTATGATATAACGCTAAAAATAAAGGATATTGGGATTTTGTATTTGCAGAAGCTTCACCACATCAATGAAAACCTACATTATGAAAATAATTTCATTCAATAAAATCATTCACGAGATATATTCGAAAATAATATTTTTCAAGAGCCTGTATCTTTTCAACCGAGCCTATTCCGAAAAAATGGTAGAAACCTCAGGAATCTACCGTTAATAAATTTTCGTATAAGTCAAAGATCCACCCTGTAAATTGTGTAATGTTCTGCTCTTAATCAGGGAATTTTGTTGGGCGACAATCAATATCGAGCGAAACGGCCGACAGCCAATAAAAAATGTACCAACAAGCATATACCGATAAAATTAAATTACACCGCTTAAAAAAGGAGCTAGTTTTTCACATTCTCCTAACTTTACGACGGACATTAATTTCGAACGGATAAAATTCAAAAGTATCCGATAAAACTTTATGTCCTTTACTAAATTTCCGAGCACTCGAAAAAAGTCGGCATTCATTTACGAATGTTTGAATACCGTTATATATTCTCAAATGCTTCTAATGGTATTCCCGAAGATTTATTGTAATTTCTGCTGGTTCTTCCGCAGGATCATATGGGTACTTTCTAAATGGTTGAATATTTTACATGTATGTACGTTATGATAGGTTGCAGATACATCTGTTTGTTTATGTAGTGAAATCCGAGAATGATAAATGCTCTTTCAAAGACATTCGACACACTACAGACTTAACGCTCATGTGTGAAGAAAAGATAAAATCTGCCATGCCTTCACAATAAAGCTCATCTTCAACTCCGTTGTGGAGAACTTCAACTCATAGCTCTTAACAACGATGGCACTTGTTTACATCAGTGAATAACTCCCATCTTCAACAATCGTCGAATACATAATTATAATGTTTTTGCTTCATCATCTTTTTGTTTACTTCATAACTGTTGGGAAGACCATATTCCATCGGTCATGCTGGTGTTACATGTACGATCATAAAGATGGCTAATTTCATTTCGATTTCTCGTGTCATATCACACCCTGTGTATACAGCTTGAGTCTTTGACTTGTGAACATATTTTGACAATAGATTCTTGACGTCAAAAGAAACACTTTTTTCCATACCATTTTTTCCGATTCGCCGTAGATAAAAAAATATAGCCATTTTAAACTTTTCAAATAAGCTACGCAACTCTTGGAAAATGTCACAAAGTTTCTCCGAGTATTAGATCTTCCTCTCAAACAAGCAAGACCTTCGAAAGCCTGTAGACAAAAAATTTTTCTTTTCTGTTAAAGTATATGTCTAAAAATCACCCTGTACAAACACACATTTCCAGAGTCGATCGCTATTCGAAAAGCTGGATAAGAATGGCTAGAGCATTCCAGAAGTGTAATGCAGATTTTGATTCTATCCAGGTTATTTGAAATGAAAAATTGGGCATACCGTAGTCTTTAGTTCCTTCCTTTATTCCTATCTTCTTGTTCTGCTTTTTCTTCTTCTGTGTCTCTTTTCTCATCATGATTTCGGTCTTTTTGTTTTTATCTTCTGTTCTAGCGATTTTTCATTTCTAGTATTCACTTTTCGATAATTAACTTGCGATGATTCATTTCAGTATCTGTAGTATCTGTCTTACATCTTATTTTATTTAGTGCTTCTGTTAGTGAATGGGTTTATATTTTCCCAGTTCTTTCTATTGAATACCGAATTTGTGATTTGCTGTGTGGGTTGTGCCACTAAAGTTTCTCCGAGTACTAGATCTTCCACTAAAACAAGCAATACTTTCGAAAGCCTGTAGACAAAAACTTTTTCTTTTTCTCCACAGGAATCTTCTGTTAGAATATGTGTCAAAGAATCAAACTGTACAAACACACATTACCAGAGTCGATGGATATTCGAAAAGCTGGATAAGAATGGCCAGAGCATTCCAGAAGTGTAATGCAGATTTTGATTCTATCCAGGTTATTTAGAAATGAAAAAATTGGGGATACCATAGTCTTCAATTCATTCCTTTATTACTATCTTCGTGTTCTGATCTTTCTTCTTCTGTGTCTCTTTTCTCATCATGATTTCGGTATATTTTTTTTTTATATCTTCTCTACTAGCAATTTTTCATTTCTAGTATTAGTAGAAGATCCGAACCTACATAGACCTTCACCGAGCTGATAATAGAATGAAACCTATTTTATAATAAATTTCACATGTCAGAAATTATATTAAAAATAGGTTGCATGAGAAAATCCTAGACAGAATATTTTTAATTATTCATTGAAAAATGATTTTTCATGATATTTTGCAACATCATGATAATAAGAAAATTTTATGCTGGACTAGGCTACCCATATTAGGACAAATTTTTCTGCAGGCGAACCTATTTCAACGTGTTCACAATAAAAGAGCGTTTATGCTCTTTCATTTTTTTTCTATTATCCCACAAGTGAAAGTAACTGATTTCGACATACCTGTTTAAACTTGGCAACTCAGTACTTCGTCCAGGTAAATAATATGCAACCCTATTTCTGCATATTCTACCTATTTCATACTTCAAGTGCAGTATAAAATTTTCTTATTATCATGATGTTGCAAAATGTCATGAAAAATAATTTTTCAAAAAATCATTCAATATATTCTGTTCAGGATTTTTTTAGGAAACCAATTTTTTTATATGTTTCCTAACATGGGTAATTTATTATTAAATAAGTTTCATTCTATTATCAGCTCGATGAAGGTCGATGTAGGTTCGGATCTTAGACTTAATTCACTTTTCGCTAAATAACTTGCGATATATCATTTCAGTGTCTGTAGTACCTGCCTGATATCTTACTTTATTTATTGCTTCTGTTAGTGAATGGGTTTATATTTTCCCAGTTATTCCTATTGAATACCGAATTTGAATACCTCAAGTGAGGTGATGACAAATTTAGTAACAAAACTTGCAGATTAATTCAGTTTTGCATCAATGTTTTACACAGAACTGGCAATAAATCAATGAGAATTATCTTTTAACTTAATTGATACCATTGCACCACACAATCTGTCCGAATCTGCTCCCAGATCAGTGCCCTTTGAGTTGGTCACCAATTATTCCTTATATCGACGCAAAAACCGAAGATATATCAAGTTGGCGGATGAAAGAGACGAACACTTTCACAATTTTTAAGTATGCTAATGTATTGATTTATCGAATCAAAAATGTCGATTATTTCTTTTTCCACTTTCATTATGTCACTACGGACCGTTACACTTTTCGAGATTTGTTAACTTCCAAAATGGAAATTGCCCACCTTATTCAGTGTGACATTCGCGCATTTACATTTTTACATAACATCCGAACAGAGGCGTACCACTTGTACGTTTCATATCTTGCTCTGGGATTAACTATGAAATTTATCGAATTTTTTTTTCAGGTATGTAAGATATGAACAACAAGGCAGCTTAACAGGAGAAATGGTAAGCTATAATGCCAAAAGTTTTCATCAATTTTACTTGACCAAAAAACGTAACACATCTACGGAGAGAGTAAGTAGAGTAGGCCCGATGATTTTTGAAAACAAAAACAAATAATAATTGGATGAAACTCATCAAAAAAGGAAAACATTTTAACAAAAATGAAAAAAAAAACATAAATTACTGGCGATCTGAGGTCAAAAAGTGAAATGGGTGAGCTTTTGAGGGTATCAAACGTTTCATCTCGATTTTGGCAAAACTACCGACAAAAATTAGATGGCAATATTGCAGGTAATACAAAGATTTGTCTTTTGTATTATACCTCTCAAACATAATATCAAAATTTATGTCAAAAATTAAAGAACATAGTTTTTGGTTTTTTATTTTTCTAGTTAATTTTTTTTCATTTGGTGAAAACTTACTCATGCATGTCTTTTTTCTGATGCTGATAATTTATTTTTCGCCTCATTTCGACTTATTTTCAATCGAAAATCCTAACTTCAAAATATCTGCATTTTCAAGAGAGTCAATAGGATTTTTGTTCGTATTATCTACTTCTTGATGTTATAGAAAATATTCATGACTATGGTAAATTTCTCAGAAAATACAAGAAAATTTGTAGCAGTTTTGGAATCGGATGTACCATTTTAAAATGTGACTGACGAGAATAAAATACTCAGATTTTCATATATCGATTGAAAAAGTATTTTTCTATATAAAAGAAAGCCACTTCTTATAACTTGTGTATTATTTTGTCCGGGACCAATTCTTTTGAAACACTAGTTGAATAACAATGAAAAAAACTAACACTTCGAATTTTCAAACCTCGTAATGGTCCGGAGTCTATTTCAGACTCCTTCATCATACAAATTCTTCAATTTAATTTTCGGAATCGTGAGAATTATTCGATTATCAATGGACATCCTCAGAACATGGTTTTGAAAAATGCTCCAATATGGAAGAAAAAAACCTACGAGGAAGTTAATGATTCAGATTAAATTGTTGACGAAGAACCAATTTAGAGTGCAAATAAAATGTACAAAATTTACACTTTAATAACTCGAAAAACCTAGGAATCTATGTAACATTGATAAACAAAAAAATAACGAATCTATATAAAATATAAAAATGCCAAGAACATGCAATAATAGTGGTTCCAAATAATAAGAATAAAATTGAGAGGGAATTTCATCTAAAAAATGTGACTCCTGCAATTTTTTTCTGTGGAAATCAGTGCAATCTTTAGGAAGATTACAGTGAGAATAAATTTGTGCATTTGAAACAATGTTTTCGGCATCCAAATTTAAACTGTTACATCCAGTTTGAAATTTGCAGTAGAGTTCTTTAGCATTTTCAGACAACGATTACTGAAGCAATGTATATTTTTGTTTTACTATTATGCCAGAAAAATGATTTCAACGAATTGAAAAAAGTTGTAGAACTATTTATTACCTACAACTTCGCCATTCAACTTAGGTCTTGTAGTTTTGCTGAGATCGTGATAAACCGTTTTTTACCCTGAAAAACTTACCCCCCCCCTACCACTTCTGACCTCAGATCTACTATTATTTATTTTGATAAATTCTCTTCCTTCTATTATTTTTCGTTCACTTTTTACTATTTTCAAAGGCTTCATTCCGCACTGGTTTGAATCCAAGATTAATGTCCGACTTATTGATATTAACATAGTGCAGATCTAGCAGTCGTTGTTTATTAAGATATTCAGATGTTTGTCGGTTACATGTACAAATATAAGATGATAACTTGAACTTGCTCATCTGATATTGTATCCAGCTGCGAAATCATGTAACTATCGAACGATATGCTGTTACCTTTCGATACAGATGAACAAGTAATCAAATGTTTTCCGTTTCCATTCTCCATATCTTAATCACATGTTAATTCGTAATAACTGATACCAATGATCATTCTGTAAGATCGATAATAACAAATTTCCCCTATTTCCTTATCGGAGTGAGAATAATTCTTGTTCGAATGACATTTTTATTCTCTGTCATGTAAATTCATTCACAAGTTTGTTCCACAAAGAAATAATGGGTTGTTAGTGGCAAGCAATAAATAAATTTAGAAGACAATGTTACAATGAGAGCCTACGCATAAGCATACTCGCTATGGGTGTATTGGGAATAAAAGAATCTGTTTTGAATTCCTTGATCCAACCGCATTCAGCTGAACCATTTGAATGAAAAAAATTCTATCCATTCTTAGAGAAATTTTCACGATAAACCCCGTACATTTATTTCCCGTGTCTGTCCTGAATTTCGACCATTAATTCCGTAACGCGCGTAGAAGGAATTTCTTAGAAACTGTAACTTGTTGGCGATTGTTAACAACCTAGACGTCCGAGTTTAAATTGTTATATTTCTTTTGATACGAGCGATTTAATGGTGCGATTACATTTGTTAGGCTTTACTGAAAATTGTTCTAGTTACCAACATGTCATTGTATCCCAGGTGTTAACAATGCCGCATTTTTATAGACACTAAATGAATGTGGTTTTCTAATTATTCGCGAAACACAAAAAACAGGCTTTATATTTCAATTTAATTGTTCGAGAATTCAGATAGTAGAACATTGAATACGATTCAAACGTAGATCACGTAAGATAAGTGTTATAAAATCATGTGGGAATCTTAATGTTGAAAAAAATTATCGGATTTTCCTTGGAATATCGTAATAACTTCAAACTGCAAGCGTTTATAATAGATTCAGAAGAATGTTTCAACAATTTTTAAGTGGGTAGACATAAAACATTTCTTAAAATTTCTCCTTCAGCTCCTCGCATACACTAACATCGATCTTTATAGGCACCTATGCGAAATTGATGCCTGAAGCGTGATTTCTCCAGCTTCCAGACATAACGCAGACAATGACCATTAGATGATCCATTGATTTACTTTTTCGCATGGTACGCCTTTTTCGCTTTGTCCAGCAGATATAATAAATCAGTTAGAATGGACGTTTATTTGTGCAGTAAATCATAAAAAGAAACAGCACCAGGCACATTCATTGCAGATAAATTTCAAAACAATCCACATCTCGAAATAATACTGATAAAAATCGTCTGAATTCGCTTAGCCAGAGTCGGACTCCGACGGGAATAACTCTTTTTAACGATCATGTGAACACATGAAGAAACGGAATGAACACTTTCAAGTACTTCTTTTTCATGCACCATCGTCGGAAAATGTCTTGGCGATATCAAAATACCTGTAACGTATCTAATATGACGACATTTATCGAAAATGGGCATTCCCCAAAACTGCTTCATA